>JAWPHD010004825.1:0-47500 GCA_037043455.1 Cyrtodaria siliqua
TATAATTTATGTTTAGATTACAATTCAGTCTCTGGGTATACAGGAGCTGAATAAAGTTAAACTCAAACTTATATGTCCTTCCTTTCACACCTTCGCTGCCCGCCATATGGATGGGAGCCCGGACACTCCCATCATGGAGTGTCCAGGCTCCCATCCACCGCCAAAAACGGAGGAAACATTTTCATTTTTGGCAGCAGCGAAGAGTGCGTATCAAAAGCAAAATATCCAAATGCCACGCCCAAAACAGAAAAGGTGCCAAAAAAGTATATATTTCCTTAGCACTGCCCACTTTTAATGAAACATTAAAATCCAGCCAGAAACTGGTTAAGAAACGTTGTTCCCCACATTTGATAAATGAACACCATCCGGTTCAAGACAGGTATCATCAGCCTGAATGTCTATAGCAGATAATGACCCTAATATCTATTATCGCCTTAGTAGCATAACTGTTTAGCCTCTTTCTGGCCCTTTACATTTCAAAAGGGTGGTTAGGCTAACGCCATGAAAGCCTAGGAAGTATGTGAGACCAAATAACGACCACATTATGTAAATTGACCCTAAAAACTCGGTCAGAAGCTTAACATGCTTTCTAAGAACCTTTAATGGACACTTCTCTAAATCATTTCCCCAGGACCACATTGTTGATGCATCAGACATTGACAAAATAAATAAATGTCAGAAAAATATCCAGTATGTAAAGGTTGGAGGAAGACTGTAACCTTTAATGTGTGGCGCCAAACACAAATTGACTGTTAAACGTTCCGAAGCTGTCATAAATTAGCATCAGCAATATAAATAATATGAAGTGTAACATGTACATGTTACTCAGTGTCAGACCTTGAACATTGAATGATTTCTGATTAAGTATGTGTCCTTTCCTCTGTTTTCGTGTTCCACTGTTATTTCATTTCAGTCAGCAAACAACTGATAGACATTTGTTCGTATATACTATGCACATTTTCCCAATTTAACTTTTGCCGCCTTGATAATCAAGTTTGTGTCTATTGTGAACGGGTCTTTAACTGTATTTTTACCTTTAACCTACGATCGGTTTTTAGAATTTTGTATCAATCATCATCATCTTCAGAGGCCTAAGTAATTGATGAACAGTTAGGCAATCAATCGGTACATGCATGTGTACAAAAAAGGATAAAAATATCGGACAGGGAAAGCAGCATTCAAGGACGACAGTCAACCACAAAACACAAAAACAAACACGCAAACAGACAAACGAAAAGACAAAAGTAATAAAAAATGCAAACGACATCACAAACACAAAAGGGTTAGCCATATATAGTAACTCTCAATTGATGTCCTTGCTCCACTATTTTATTAGCCACACTAGAAATAGCAAGTATTTTCATAACGATCTAAAACTATCTGAAAGCTGATCCATCCATACACTCCGACAACAATAGACGAAGAACATGTATCCATTTCAAGTAAATTCAGGGTTCGACATTAACAGTTGTCCCCTTGTCCTGTGCGATATAGATTCTACTGGGGACAAGTTAATTGTCCCAGGTGACCTGTCTTACGGACAACTAAATTTTTTAACAGACATGATTTTTTTTATCTTTAAAACTTGTGGCTGAAAAAATGTCAAAACATTGGCGAGCACATTGTAAATGACAAATAAAAACCATCTTGTTGTCATTGGTGGAATGCAACTGAGGGAATGTAATGTCACTTTCATGATTGATCTTGTTTTTTGTATCACTTTTACATGAAGTGCTGGGAAAAGTAAATTTGACTGGGGACAAATAACTGGTGTAAGTTACTTGTCCTATGGAGTAGTTGCTGAAAAAAGTTAGTTTCAAACCCTGAAATTAGTCCACATTTAAAAGGTTAGCCGCAAAACTATGTAAACTCCTTTTAACTAATACATAAAGGTGATGTCATCGTGATTTGATTCTGACTATTGAAATGACATTTACCTCATTTATCACCTTCCTGTATGACAACCTAAGATGAGGTTGTTGAATTGGATGACGTGTTATTAGAATACCATTTGCAACCTGCCCAGGTTCTATTGTGCATATACCTTTTGGACGCCCTGTTGTGTATATGACTATGACTATTGACTATAAACCCCAGAGCTACACACACACATTACAGTGTGGAACCTTGCAGAGAAGTCTATTTTGAATAGAACACAGCATAGATAGAAGTGGTTTTATAATTTGGCGACCATGCACATAACTGGTTTAAAGTGCTATGTATTGAATAGGGACAATCGGAAAGGAAAAGCTAACTTAACTTCAATGAACCGCTGACAAAACTACCTGGTGCAGGATAAATAAAACATCATCCCGTTGCAGGATAAATAAAACCTCATCGATCAAAAGGAATAGCCCTAAACTAAACCAATGATCAAATAGAATAGCCTTAAAATAAGGCTTATGAAAAGTATGTAACTTCTTTCCAGGTCTTGAATATGTACACAACTGATAAGGCACTGTCGAGGTAAAAAGTGGAACATTATATACAATACCAACACTGGAGAACTCTATGACCTGTTCCACACAATGCATCCGATACAGACATAGGAAAGTTTGACCGGTCTGAAGTGAACTTGATGGTTACACAAACTGAAATATAAGGCAACATGTTCGAGAGAAGGAAACACAATAAACCTTGAAAGATGTGATAGAGACCCAATCATAAATAATCGGCAACAGCAACAGCATCCGTATATAAACCTTTAATGAAAACATCATTGTAAGCAAACTGAATAAATTAAGGATGTTTGCTAGACGAAAAGCATTGTATGTTTTATAAACAGTCAATCAAGAAAAAAGGCAAGTACAAAGGAGGCATGAATTGATTTTAAACTGTTAAACCGTATTAATTCAAATGAAAATAATGCCATATCCAACACAATGCTTCCGCACTATGATAGACGCACTCCCAGACAGTATGACGTCACCTATCGCTCTGGGTCATGAATATGCATTGCCTCCATTGACAGACCAACAACTTTTATTAGCAGCAACAGGAAACAGCAGCAAGTTAAAATTAGCGGAGATCAACAAACTGTTGAGATATACTTATCCGCAGTAAGAAAACATACATGTATAGCCCAAACACTCCAATTACATGGTTAGCATCATAAAACACGATTTCACCAACAGCGTTGGAGTTAAATAATAGCAGCAGAAGCTGAAAAGATAGTGCACAACCACGATGATGATAACAATAGGCTAACATTATGGCTAGATAAACATTACTCCATCAACTAGACGGTGTCAACACATTTTTCTTATATAAATGGTTTTCATAATAGTTCTTAAGTAATATTTGCAGTAGATATGGATCTAATCCGCATAATGACAACATGACAAAATTTAGCTCTGCCTTGAGTAGAATAATAATATTTTCCAATGTGACTCACTGTTATTTACAGTTTTAATTGCCTCTCGAATGACTCCATAATTGTTATGATTATTTGTTTCATTGTGTTTGCAAATTGATTCACTGAGTTGAAAATGTAGTCTAACTACTGTCATTACAAACAGGATATTGTTTACTTTGATACCATTTTAAATTTCCTAGTGTAAACTGTTTGCAGTAACAATGTTTTACTGTAACAAAAACTGAAAAGTTGTGAACAATCATCCGCATAATGACAACAGCCATACATCACCCACCAATATCTACAATGAATTTGCAGACTCCTGGTGGAAACATGATAATATGATAATGTTTGGTGATTTTTGCATTATCTACGACAACAGCATTATAAGTGTATAAAAACGAGTCCTGTTTCCGGATGAAGTGCAACATCTGTTCCTCTAACTGACTAACGTCTGTGTACGGCCGCTTCTGCAACCAATCGAGCCACTCAACGATCTGTGACGGCACTGAATAGCTAAACGATATCCACACCCTTCGGATCTGCTGGGAGGCAACCGCTGACTTTTCCAGGCGTTAACTGGCAGTGAAGTAACCCTTGAACTGGCCGCATTATCCAGTGTGATTATGAAAACAAAATTGATGTACAATGTATAAACCACAAATGGAATACAAATGAAAATAAAATTCTAAATAGTAATACAAACTTATTGTAATAACTGTTTGTGCAGTCTTCATGTAGAACTAGTCTATTATTATTTATTTTATTTTATTTATTTATTTTTATTTATTTTTATTTATTTTTATTTTTTTATTTTTTATTTTTTTTATTTTTTGATGTATTGTTTTATTTTTTAATTTTATTTTTTTATTTTTATTTTTTTTAAATTTTTTATATAGGTATTATTATTATTATATTTATTTAATTATTATTATTACCATGGATTTATATGTACACGTATATAAATCCGTGTTATTACCCTACACCCAAAAACTGAATAAACGCACCCAGCAATACACATTTGCAGTTAAACTCTCGCTAGCCTAGCTAGACATCCACATTGTTCTAATTTTAGCATAGGCCCTAGATTTAATCAGCTGTTGACCGAGTTAACGTTAACATGAGACGGTGCATTCTCGACCTGCATACACCAGTAAACAGATATTAAAGGGACATTTCATTTTGGAATTAGGTGAATCAGGTGGATAAGTTACTCCCAAACCCGCAGCAAACCCCGCTAAACGAACGCGTTAAACACAAAGGCAAGCAACGAAGTTACCAATGTGTAGAAACCATTTCAATTCGACCCCGACAGCCACAAACCACACAATATCAGAGTAATAGTAATCAATGTCTACCTAAAGTCTCTGAAATCTTAACTGCGTGAGAAACGATACGGCACTACACACGGCGGGAGGAATGCATGTTTTTATTTATTAATATCCACGACCTATATGAATTATCAGAATAGAAACAAAGAAAGAGACGAAATAAAGCTTATGTGAATAAAATTGGAAGACAAATTTCTCCGGCGAGAACCCAAAAAATGGCGCAAAAATGGTAAAATGGAAAACATTATTTGCATCCCGGAACCACGTAAACATCGGTATGAATAAATAGAAACGAATACATCCTAATAGCTGACAAAATCATGAGCACCAGCAATATTACAAAATCATAGATCCTGCGAGTCTGATGTTAATAAATTTCAGTTTTTAAATGTAAGCTCAAAGCAAATCTTACCTATTTGTGAACAAATCAACATGCCGGTGTACATATACGAAGAAATGCACCGTGAAAAGTACTCAAGTCCAGACTCTATTGTGCCCATCGCGTGAGGTATACCTTGACGTGTTCGTTGGCGGACGGACTATAAACCTTAGAACTACACACACACACACGTGAAAATTACTCGTATCCTCCAATAACTGTGACTATAAAATAGATTTTTTATAGTCAGTATTATTTGGCTATATAAATAAAAATTGAATATCAACCTAAGTGTGCATAATGCATAACAAAATAAATTCACACAACAGCGGCACACGTAAAACACTGGGTGTGAGACAAACACCCGTGAGGAATTCCCTAACTAGGCATGGGACCCTTACGAGACATTTTGAAACGTCAACTTTGGTCGGACACCCGCACCACCCCATAACATTTAGAAACAGTGACCTAGATTATCACCAAGGCGGGCACCCCTTAACCTGCAGAGCCTTAACCTGCTCTGCAGGGGTTGATGACCTTCGAAATGTTACTTTTTGCAAATCTTAAGAAAAGATAAAAACCGGTAAAAAATAAGCTGATTAAAGTTTATAAAGACCTGAGCATTAACTAATTAATGCCTGCCACCATATGAAACAACTCTCTGAATACTCGTCTAACAGTGTATGCCCGAATGGGATATTAACTGCCATACTAAATACACCAAGAAATGACATACATTTTAATGTAATGTTAATTTTAATATTTCTATACCCGTACAGAAAAGAAATCTCGCAGACTAAAATTGTATAATTTGGAAAGATCAAAGAATATATTAACTGCATACGTGTAGGTATGATAATTAGAGAAATGTGGCAGTCGGCTTTTCCGATAAGATACTTGCTGCGGCACATCATGCAACAGCTGATTGAATATTTACCGTGAGATTTGTAAAGAGTTTCTCACCAGGTGTTAAAAATAGTAGGTAATCGATTGGATGAGATCAATTTAAAAACTGACTATATATCGAGACGGACTTAGTTACGAAATGCAGTCGAATGTTTTCATTCTGATTGTTGGTTCTTAAAGTATTTAGGCACTCTTCTGTTTTTTGGCAACTACAACTAAAACAATAGTTATCAAATAGTGTTCAGTGACCTAATGCTTATTCTTTCTGAATAATTCATTGGGAACAGTTTGGTAAAAACCAGTTTAAGCACGTATTTTTGAAGTACAAAGAGATACTGTTAGAAGCTATTCTGTTTAATGAAAATCGGGTACTAACCCCGTGAATAGCTATAATAAACGGGTACTAACCCCAGAAAAACGGGTACTAACCCCGATTGACAGTAATATATGTACTTCCAAAATAACGCCTCGATTTCAAACATTATGTTGATAATGGGGATAGACAGTTAAATGGCTGACTTAATATAGCCTGGTACCAACCCAGCGTCAGTCTGTCTATTTAATATAGGTTATTCTTAAGAAAATAAATAATAACAATACAGAAGAGGCAATTTACTTTAATGTGATTAAAAGGCTGACTTAATATAGTCTGGTACCAACCCAGCGTCAAGCCAAATATAACGTAACTTCAATGTGATTAACGACTGACTTAATATAGTCTGGTACCAACCCAGCGTCAGTCTGCCTATTTAGTATAGGCTACTTTTAGGAAAAGAAACAGTAACTAGAAAGAAGAGAAAATTAAATTTAATGTGATTACACGGCTGACTAAATATAGTCTGGTACCAACCCAGCGTCAAGCCAAACATTAAACAATCTTTAATATGATTAAGGGCTGATTTAAATATATCTTGGTACCAACCCAACGTCGAGCCGTCTATAAAATAAGTAAAATATAATCTGGTACCGACCCAGAAACCGACGTATAGAAACGGGGTTTAGTTCCGTATATACGACACATTAAATATTTCTCTTGCTAATAATCTGCATAAGAAAGTGACATTATTAGAGTATACATTATTAGAGTATACAGTCAGTAAAATGTAACTACCACCTTGGCACGTGAGTTACAAATATACGAAAAATCCATCCCATATGGCAATGATTTTGAAATTTTTATCAATAATATATTGAACTAAAAACGCTATAGAAGGAATAGGTTGAGATTTTATAGCAACTGATGAAGGCCCTCGGGCTGAAAACGTTTTTGCGGCAGGATATTGTTTTCCTGGTAAAATCGTTAACCTATATACAGTGCGTATAGACAGACAGAAATATACTTGCATTGTCTGTTATTTGTCTATATAAATAAAAATTGAATATAAACCTAAGTGTGCATAATGCATAACCAAATAAATTCACACAACAGCGGCACACGTAAAACACTGGGTGTGAGACAAACACCCGTGAGGAATTCCCTAACTAGGCATGGGACCCTTACGAGACATTTTGAAACATCAACTTTGGTCGGACACCCGCACCACCCCATAACATTTAGAAACAGTGACCTAGATTATCACCAAGGCGGGCACCCCTTAACCTGCAGAGCCTTAACCTGCTCTGCAGGGGTTGATGACCTTCGAAATGTTACTTTTTGCAAATCTTAAGAAAAGATAAAAACCGGTAAAAAATGAGCTGATTAAAGTTTATAAAGACCTGAGCATTAAATAATTAATGCCTGTCACCATATGAAACAACTCTCTGAATACTCGTCTAACAGTGTATGCCCGAATGGGATATTTACTCCCATACTACATACACCAAAAAATGACATACATTTTAATGTAATGTTAATTTTAATATTTCTATACCCGTACAGAAAAGAAATCTCGCAGACTAAAATTGTATAATTTGGAAAGATCAAAGAATATATTAACTGCATACGTGTAGGTATGATAATTAGAGAAATGTGGCAGTCGGCTTTTCCGATAAGATACTTGCTGCGGCACATCATGCAACAGCTGATTGAATATTTACCGTGAGATTTGTAAAGAGTTTCTCACCAGGTGTTAAAAATAGTAGGTAATCGATTGGATGAGATCAATTTAAAAACTGACTATATATCGAGACGGACTTAGTTACGAAATGCAGTCGAATGTTTTCATTCTGATTGTTGGTTCTTAAAGTATTTAGGCACTCTTCTGTTTTTTGGCAACTACAACTAAAACAATAGTTATCAAATAATGTTCAGTGACCTAATGCTTATTCTTTCTGAATAATTCATTGGGAACAGTTTGGTAAAAACCAGTTTAAGCACGTATTTTTGAAGTACAAAGAGATACTGTTAGAAGCTATTCTGTTTAATGAAAATCGGGTACTAACCCCGTGAATAGCTATAATAAACGGGTACTAACCCCAGAAAAACGGGTACTAACCCCGATTGACAGTAATATATGTACTTCCAAAATAACGCCTCGATTTCAAACATTATGTTGATAATGGGGATAGACAGTTAAACGGCTGACTTAATATAGCCTGGTACCAACCCAGCGTCAGTCTGTCTATTTAATATAGGTTATTCTTAAGAAAATAAATAATATCAATACAGAAGAGGCAATTTACTTTAATGTGATTAAAAGGCTGACTTAATATAGTCTGGTACCAACCCAGCGTCAAGCCAAATATAACGTAACTTCAATGTGATTAACGACTGACTTAATATAGTCTGGTACCAACCCAGCGTCAGTCTGCCTATTTAGTATAGGCTACTTTTAGGAAAAGAAACAGTAACTAGAAAGAAGAGAAAATTAAATTTAATGTGATTACACGGCTGACTAAATATAGTCTGGTACCAACCCAGCGTCAAGCCAAACATTAAACAATCTTTAATATATTTAAGGGCTGATTTAAATATATCTTGGTACCAACCCAACGTCGAGCCGTCTATAAAATAAGTAAAATATAATCTGGTACCAATCCAGAAACCGACGTATAGAAACGGCGTTTAGTTCCGTATATACGACACATTAAATATTTCTCTTGCTAATAATCTGCATAAGAAAGTGACATTATTAGAGTATACATTATTAGAGTATACAGTCAGTAAAATGTAACTACCACCTTGGCACGTGAGTTACAAATATACGAATAATCCATCCCATATGGCAATGATTTTGAAATTTTTATCAATAATATATTGAACTAAAAACGCTATAGAAGGAATAGGTTGAGATTGTATAGCAACTGATGAAGGCCCTCGGGCTGAAAACGTTTTTGCGGCAGGATATTGTTTTCCTGGTAAAATCGTTAACCTATAAACAGTGCGTATAGACAGACAGAAATATACTTGCATTGTCTGTTATTTGGCTATATAAATAAAAAAATTGAATATAAACCTAAGTGTGCATAATGCATAACCAAATAAATTCACACAACAGCGGCACACGTAAAACACTGGGTGTGAGACAAACACCCGTGAGGAATTCCCTAACTAGGCATGGGACCCTTACGAGACATTTTGAAACGTCAGCTTTCAGTAGGAACGCCACGGACCTATAACATATCAGTTCTGTTCGCATTTTAACTCCGCGAACATGGACTATTTCTTTGTATTTTACTGACTATTTTACGAATTTTCAACTAAAACAGACGCCATTTTCTTACACCCGAAATTGGGCGCGCTACGTCGGCGAGCACTACGGGTACCTATGGAGTCTAACAACACGCGTACAGTGTTTCATACCGTAGATTATGTAAACACTAATACCTTACCGGACGAAATAACGTCCCATTATGTGTCAACACGATGCAGTGTTGGTGACTGACAGGTCACCGTGACATAACTTGACACGTGAAATTGACATGTTGTTGCAAGTTGGATTTGGGATTATTGTCTGCTGCTGGAGGTCCATGATCAAGGTATTTGTTTTGTCATTAAAATGTGTTTGTTAATAAACAGTACACACCCCTTTTAGATCGTGCATATTTAGACATTGGCCAAATACAGTGCCTAAAAAAGTAGTGTATAGTGTATAATAGAAAGTTCATAATCACTATAAGTGTTTTTCGTGTACTCCGATCTTTCCAGTAACTGGATGTACTGTAAACTGTAGAACGTTTCGTGGAATAAAACAATTGCTAGTAGAAATGCTATCAATGTCCCCCGCACCCCGCCCCCACCCAAGTACGGTAAATGGGGGTGTGGGGGTAGATGGAGCTTGCATACCGAAAACAAGGAGGGGGTAAGAAAACTAGAAACCCCCTCCACCCCCACCCCTCAGATGCATGAATGTAAATAGTTAGCGTTGTCTCTATATCGTTATGTTATCCCCATTTTCTCGCACATTCGTGAATACATAACCCGATACAACTACCATTGAAACAATGTAATCTGCCATAGACATTTGACTGAAATCGGTCAGATTCATATTTATGTACAGTAAAGTTTTGAGGCAAGGAAGTGATTTTGAATTTACATTTATTTACATTCTGTTGCGGAAAAAAAAACGCAATTTCGAGAAAGTACATTTCACTTAAAAGCCTTTAGGGCGGTGTAGCTACTACGCTTGCCTCCAGTGTGTCTCAAAAGAAATGACTATTCCATGGGCTGGAAATATGCTGTGAAAGTGGAACAATGTTTTTAATGGATCTCCAGTTGGGCTACATTATATTTTACATGTATAATGAATGATAAGAGATATTTTTATTACATTAACAGTGTTATTGAGCACAAGTAGTATTCATGCTTTATTCAATTTAGTTATTTTATCTTTTCTTTTTTAAATATGTTACATTATGTATAACAAAGGATAAACTATGTCTGTTTGATCATTGACATTGGATTGATGTTGTTTTCAGAGAGGTCTCAAATGTGAATCGTGCCCTTGAGCAGCTCTAAGTGAATTGATACTGACGACTTCAGAATGTCAAGCCGTATTAAATGCCATTGGATCATATGGAGGTAAGAGCCTTTTTAAAAATTGTTTGCACTTGTGTAGTTCTTTAAATGGAGCTTGTGTTATACTTGCACGGTGCTGTTCAAATTAGAGTAAAAATATTTCAGTGATAGTGCAGCGTGATTGTCATATGAGCTCGTGTAAACTACATGTACTGGATACATGCGAAAACAAGTTGTGTTAAAGGGACACTAGGCAGTCTTTATTTGTTTGAAACTTCTGGAGTTCGGTTAATTTTTGCTGCATAGTTTGCATTTGTGCATCATTAATATTATTTATTAGAATAGTTCAGAAGAAATTGTTTTACACATTACTTACTGTTGATAATAGTGCACCTATGATAATTTATTTAACTTTTAATGCAAGCAGGTTTAAATTTAACATGTTACCAGGTTAACAAATGGAGATGCTAATGTTAAAGCTTGATAAATACTTCAAGATTGCCGTGTGTCCCTTTAACATCATCTAATTGGTCTATGTGATGGGTCCTCAATTTATTAAAGGGACACAGAGCAAATTTCCAATCTTGTGTCTGTTTTACACATTTTCACATCAGAACAGACCACACATCTACAAAAGTGTCTTCTCAACTGCCCTATTTAATCATGTTTTATTTCTAAAACTAGCGGCATCACCAGGTTTTGAGAGAGAAAAGTCATTAAAGTAAAATATCCTATTTACAAAACGTATACAATTTAACAATTTTAGATTTTTGGCCAGACTTGTATTTTATTCCCCTTCTAGTAAAAATGGCTTATAGAACATTGCACCCTCTGTCAGATTTAACTTTTCTTATAATAGATTCTTGCTGTACTGTTGGGTGAAACATACATTAAAATGGTTCTATAATCATGTCAGTTCAATCATATACTCGTATGATACACAATATAATATGTATTGACCCTTTACTTGATGTGCCATTTACTCAGTTTTGGTCAAGGGACGGACGTTTATAGCATATCGGCTTTGAATCCAGTGAACACGGATTCAATTCTTACTAGCGCCACTGGGTTACTTCGATGTGTCCTGCTAGCCTCGTTCGTCTGATGGGAACGTAAACCGGCTGATCCTGTGTATCGGAGTCTGTCCTCCCTCCAAGCACGTTAAAGAACCATAGGTATCTAATCGGTAGTAAGCGTAGGGCAGGGTTCCTGGATGCCTATGTATCTTTCCTCCTCTCTTTCGAGCGGTTCGAAATAACATAAACAACGTGTTGATGAGGCGTTAAACAATAATTAAATTTTAAACTGTCCCATTCCCCTAAATATGCCCTAGATCCCTCTCGCAACACCTGATTCAAATTGAATACTCTGCTCGACTTATATTAACTTTTTATTCTATGTCTTTGTTTTCTTTCAGTCTGCACGTCATGTGGAAGAAGACTCCATGTACACCAATGGCCAGAGTCAATGCTGAAGTTTATGTTCGCTCAATTATTTGCTTAATAAAGTATACATATGAACTAAAATATTGTCTTTATAATTATGTCTTCCACCACAAAGTGGTAGGTGAGACAGATTGGATTTGGCCTTTCCGTTTGTCTGTCACAAATCTTGTCTGCGCTACTTGTTGGATTTTGACGAAACTTTGTACAAACTCTTTATTACTTTCTCTGAAGCTAATTTCATAAAACTTCATACTTTAAATGCCTTTGGTGAAATGATAATCCCTGTTTATTTTGAAGTCAGTAGTTGAAAGGTCCGTTACCATGACCGGAAAATGAAAAGTATTGCCCACACAGTTTTTCCTCTTACCTAAAGCAAATTTCATGAAACTTCATTGTTGGACAGTGGAAAGAGGATGATCGTTTGATTTTTAGGTTAACGGTCAAGTTCCCTGCAGACATCCACTATCCAAGGATAAGCATATGTTACAACACACATGTTATAATATTAATGGTATAATATATGAATATTTTCTTGCACAATGTTGAATCCAGTAAAACAAGTGGTTTTGTTCACCGATACTGTCGCCTGTGAACCAAACCACTTGTTGTTAAATTACAGGATTCAACAGTGTGTAAGACATATTCCGATCATCCATTTTTTTTTAAATCATAAATTAAAAAACATATATATTAAAACAAACAAAACATGCTATTTGATGAAAACAGACGTATTCACATTTTCAAAATAGCAATATTCGCAGAATATAGTAGATTTCAACTGCTGAAAACAAACATGTATTTTTTTCCAGGAAATAATACTTCTATGAATATAGTATATATGTTCAGGGAAATGTTTAATATGTCTGCTTTCAAATACTACAAATCGTAACGCACCGCACATGTATATTCATTATTTACTTTCAATATAGTAGTGAGTATGACTGCGTTCTGGGACCATATAAATATAAAAGAATAATATATATAAATATATATATATATAACTATATATGCCCTATAAATATAAACGACCCGCACTTTTTGGATTCACGCGTGCAGTGTTTCACAACACCACAAATCTGGCAAGTGCTCCATTGACACAATGTCATGTCCACGTTTATGTTATGAAATCTTCGAGTCTACACATAATCATGTTTGTTACCGACAGTAGCATGTATGTTACTCGTCAGTTATTTATTTACTTGGTTAAAGGGACACATGCCAATCTTGCTTTCTTTAAAACTCGAGTCGCCCCTTCAGTTTTAAACGAACAGTTAAAAGAATATACTTCTTTCTGCCTGTTAAACTTATATTAGTTTATCGCTTTTTCTGATTTCGAAAATTAACTCATCATGATTTCATTTTCCGATATACCGTTGCAACATTGTTTGTTAAAATAAATTGGCCACTCTGACATAAACCCAAAGCATGTATAGATAAAAAATTTAGTGTAAAATACATGAACACATACATTTTAAATATATGTGTTTACATAACAGATTATTTAATTGTTTCTGTAGCCGGTCGTCTTTCCTTAATGAATATGAATGTTGCCGTCTTTGGGTCGGACGGTCCTGTTACTTAATTAGTACTTGTCTCCGTTTATTGAAATTCTACATATATACAGAGGAGAGATGTATCTATATGATTTTGTTATTATGCTCGCTTCTAAAATGACGAAATAAATCGATTTGAATAAAAGGCGCATTCTCAGCAATACACAACAAATTGTGTATACGGGTTGGAGGGGAGGGGGGGGGGGGGGGGGGATACTACCGTAATGTTGCTCTCATAAATACTGTTAACATACTACATCAATAATATAACAACTACTGAACAATGCTGAAATCGATTTATCTTTATAAATGAATTCAAAATTCCACAATTTTATTCCGTGCGAAGATCAATTTGGAACGTCGATTCGGCGTATTTAAACGATTACGGTGTACTTTGTTAATTTTCGGGGGGACAAAGTACTTGCCTCCGATTTTTTTTATATTTTACATATCTACAGAGGAAAGATGTATTTACGCGTACATGCTTTTGTTTTTTTCTCTCGCTTCTAAAATGATGAAATAAATAAAATTTGATTAAAACTGCGCATTAGCAGCCTAATCAATACGGTATGGAGGGTGGTGGGTGTGGAATGGGGGGCGGGGCTGCAGGGATACTACCGTAATGGTGTCCTTGAGAAAAACGGTGAACATTCTACTCTAATAATTTATTAAATACAGAACAATGTTGAAATCAATATATCTCTTAAAAAGGATTTCACAATTTCATGGTTTTATATCCCGCGTGTACATTAACTTCGAAAGGCGATTGTTCATATTTTAGCGAACACGGTGTACTTTGTTAATTTTGGGAAAAAAAACGTACTTTTTTCTGATTGACTTTAAATTTTGGGTTTTAATAGTAGACATGTCAATGAACACTTTCGTGAAAAAAAATTCATTCTCGCTGTTAAAACTTAATTTTTTTGCATTTTTTTCGGATTCAGAAAATTAGCACTGCAACATATATTTTCACAATCCTCATTATCCTTTCCCGAAGTACCGTTACAATTTTGTTTGTTAAAACCTATTCTGAGCACTCCGGCATAAACCAAAAGCATGTATAGATCAGAAATTTAATCTGGAATGCATGGATACATACATTTGAAATATATGTATTGAAATAATGGAATTATTTCATTTATTGTGTACCCGGTTGCGTCTGTAAATGTATATGCATTATGCCGTCTTTGAGTCCGTGGGTCATGTTAGTTAATTTTGGGAAAAAAAAAGTATTTGTCTCCGATTTCATAAAAAATTTGCATATGGACAGAGGAAAGATTTATCTACGCGTACATGCATTTGTTTTTATTCTCGCTTCTAAAATGACAAAATAAATCGATTTTGATTTAAAAGCGCATTTTTGGCAATTTAAACCTTAAAACAACCTAAATTCATTCCTTTGAAAAATACCTTTAACTATTAATGGGAATTACACGAAGTGTACACCAATTCTGTTCGACCAATGTAGTTTGTGAATATTATTATTTTAACAACGATCTGTGATGATGTTTTGTTATAATCACAGTTTATAAATAAGAGGTGAAGAAATCTGACCAGTGACAATTTTCCCGATAATGTCATTTTGTTATCGATTTTATCACGTGACCTTGTTTGATAAATATTTCTACGCCATAGGGCTGGCGTTCCTACTGTTTGGTCGGACACACGCACCACCCCATAACAATTAACGAACATGACGATACTGCCATCCCAAACTACACATTTGTGTCAAAACCAAGAAAACAAAAATATAAAAGGAAAAGTGGCGGTATCGGCGTTTTCGTTAAAACTTCATTATGTCATTATGTTGAACCTGTAATATCCGAATCTGAATATATCCTATGGTTGAAACTGTCCAAATTCCTATTCCGTTTCGAAGAAGACATTATATTGGGTGTAGTCTATATTCCACCAGAATGTTCACATTTCTTTAATATCGACGAGTATGGATATCTCGATCCGTAAATTACGGCCATCTGCAATTCTAACAAATATGTATTTCTCACGGGAGACACTAACAGTCGAACAGGGACCCTGGCAGACTATGTTTCAGCGGACCCCATTTTAGCTGAGCATTTTGAATTTGACAAGGACACATTAGATTTTTATAACGCTATTTTGAACCTAGATTAACAGAAAATCTACTGACCCCAGAACGAATAATCATGGGTATCTGCTAATTGACTCATGTAAAATTAATAATTTAATAATTCTGAATGGCCGTTTCGGTAAAGACAGAGCCGTGGGAAAATGCACTTTCCGCAATGTATTCTTAATCGATTACACCTTGTTCTTTATTAATAGCATACACTTGTTTTTGTATCGATACTGACCCGCTTTTCTCAGACGGCCATGCACTTTTATCTATGACCTTAACAACCGATATATACTCTGGTAACATAAGCAACGAACTGCCTATATATGAGAAATGAAAAAAAAATAAAACCGAAATGGTATGATGGGAAAAAGCAGTCATTTTCAGACAACCTAGACCGAACCAAAGTACAACATCTCCACAACTTACTGTCCTCAAATGATACTTTTATAGACCAAAATGTAGTAGACAATATCACCGAATCCATTGGTCCATTATTTTATGAAACGGCAAAAAAAAAACCGTTTGGTCTTAGAAAAATCCGAAAAACTAGTGTCGTTAAAAACAATTCATCCGATAAGCCTTGGTTCGGCTATAAATGTCGCAATGCACGTATTAAGTACAACTTGGCACGTAAACAATACCATAAACATAACAATGAAAATAATAAAGCAGCATTCAAACTGTCCAGTAAATATTACAAGAAATTAATGAATACCTTCATAAACAAATACAAATACGATCAACAGCATACACTAAGAAACCTTCATTCCAAACAACCGAAAGAATACCTCAATAGAATGAAGCCGAAATCTTCCAATAAAACGCCGCCGTTAAATGATTTATTCGATTATTTCAAAAAGATAAACACAAAACTCCCTGATAATGATGAAGGCTACTATACTGTATAGCGGATTTCAATATAGCGGACGACAATCCAGTTTTAAACACTCCAATTACACCTGATGAAATTTTAAAAAAATATTTCTAATTTTAAAAATTCTAAAGCTTCTGCCGACGACCAAATATACGCAAGAAGTGATGTTACCTAAATTATTCAATATCATATTCTATTCAGGTTATCTTCCAACAAGTTGGCTGGAAGGCATTATCAAACCTATTTTCAAAAACAAAGGCGATCCACTCAGTCCTGAAAATTACCACCCGATCACTATACTCAGCTGTTTTGACAAATTATTCACGTCTGTCCTTAACGGACGAATCAACGTTTTCTTACATGAAAATGGCGTTTTATCGGAAAATCAGGCAGGGTTTAGAGCCAGTATGCTACTACTGACCATATATTTACTTTACTTAAGTTAGTCGAAATGCTACGTTCACAGAAGAAGAAATTGTTCTGTTGCTTTGTTGATTTTGCACAGGTGTTCGATTCCATATGGCGAATAGGCCTGTGGCGCAAATTATTAAATACAGAAATTAAGGAAAAGCTGTTTCAAGTTATATTTAACATGTATCAAAATTTTAAATCATGTGTGTCCATTAATAATGAATCGTCAGCCTTTTTTGTAAGTTAATGCGGCGTCCGTCAAGGCGAAAATGTATCGCCGATTTTATTTTCTATTTCTTTAAACGACTTAGAAGAATATTTGTTAAATGCTGATCAAGAGGGAATTTCTGTTAACACTCAGTCCGATCTTTATATAAAAATAATGTTACTGTTATATGCAGATGATACTATTATCCTCTCTGACAACCCTACAAGTTTCCAATCATGCCTCCAGCATTTTTATGAATATTGCGAAACATGGAAATTGAATATAAATACGAGCAAAACAAAGATTATTGTATTCGGTGCCCACAATACGGCGCGATTCTCATTTAAACTCGGACCGGATGAAAAAGAACTCACAAACAAGTTTAAATTTCTAGGCATCATATTCTCTAGCTCTGGAAGCTTCCGTAATACACGAAAACATCTTGTTGAACAAGCCAAAAAAGCAATGTTTTTACTTTACAGACGAATTAATAATTTAGACCTCCCCTTAGATCTCCAACTAAAATTGTTTGATCATACAATATTACCGATCTTAAAATATGCTTGCGAAGTCTGGGGATTCGAAAATTTAGACATCATAGAACGTATTCATATAGATTTTTTGAAAAGAATTACAAATAGCAAAAAAAGCACCCCCTCGTATATGTTGTATGCAGAACTAGGTAGACATCCAATTGCTATACTTATACAAACGCGTATGATAAAATTCTGGAACAAACTTATCATTGGAAGCCAATCAAAGCTAAGTTTCCTCTGCTACAAATCAATGGATAACACTGAAAATTACGAGTATAAGTGGTTAAAACACATCCAATCCATTCTCAATAAAACCGGCAATTCAGATATATGGACAAACCGCAATACATTACAACATAGTAGCATTCACCTCTAAATTAAACAAACGCTAGTTGACCAGTTTACACAATCTTGGAAATCAGACTTACAAAATTCGTCGAAAGGGAAAAACTACAACCTTTTTAAAATGACCTAGCATTCGAAAAATATCTTAAAATACCAAGAAGCAATTATATTTATTTATTTAAATTCCGTACGACTAACCAAAGGTTCCCAGTTGAAACTGGCAGATTTACTAACTGCGTATAACCTCAGACGTTGTACACTTTGCGATTCCGACATAGGTGACGAATTACACTACTTATTAAAATGTCCATATGTTGATCAAATGCGCAAACATTACATACCGCGTTATTTCTATCAGCACACGAATGTCAGTAAATACATGGAGCTTTTAACCATCCCGCAGTCAAAGTCCAAAATACTATGTGTCTTCGTCAGAATTCATTTGCAAAATGCCAAGTAACGTCGTACATGAGACGTATTTTATTGATAGTGCTTTCCCCTTTCAAATTTAAAATATGTACTGATCCTTGTATGCCGTTTTGTTGTACCATTTGTATTTCTCTTGTTGTAACCCATGTTACCTGAGATTGTATATAATAAAAGATGTGTTCTGCTCTGTTCTGTAATCACATGTCCTCAGCTATGTGTGGTGGCAGGGATTAGTGGCTACAATATCCATGCGAGGAGGTTGTCAAAATCTATGACAATTTAAAACAGGTTAGTCCTTGACTGCTGTGTAAAATTATGGTTGGTAATCGCGTTATAAACTCGATTATATAAAAGATAAGTATAAAAGTCGAACAGGAAAGGCAGCTTTCATAGAATGAATGAATGAATGAATGGTGTTTTATGGCACGTCGACACATAAATAGGTCATATTGTGCGCAAAAACCGATGTATCATGAAAGAATGAAGTAGTAATTAAAAATAATGTAAACGTATAAAGATAAAACTATCTACAAATAAGGGATGATATGGTAGCAATATAAACTATGTATATATGTAAATCAACAAATGCCCGTCAACGGGCTTGTAAACAAGTTAATATATATAGGAAAATATTATATTGATTTATAAAGTCTGATGTTTTTAAGGAAATCTAAAACAATACTAAAATCTATAATAACAAATAACTCTTTCAAAGTATTAACTGTGTAGTATCTTTGTCGCATAGTATTAAAGTCTACACATTCCAACAAGATATGTTTGACCGTTAACGGTGCAAAACAGGGTATACATTCTGGCAACTGCTCACCTTGTAATAATTTTGAATGAGTACAGCGTGTATGCCCTATCCTGACCCTTGCTAGGACAACTTCCTCTCGACGAATCGGTCTACTATAAGGACGCCATTCTCCGAGTAATAGTTTAATGGAATGGAGTTTATTGTTCACCGTCAAGTCCCAAGCGGCTTGCCAAGAGTTACGAATATATTTGTTGATACAACTTTTAAAATCAGTATAAAGTAATTGGTATTATACATATGTAAACCTAATGCTGCCTTACCAGCACTATCAGCTCTATCATTACCACGAACTCTACATGGCTTGGAAGCCAGCAGAAAATAATAACATTATCAACTATAAGAGAATTGTACTTTTCTAAAAGTTGAAGCACAACTAGATTATCATGTTTCATACTACCTAGCTTGAAGAGATGAAAGGGAATCAGAAAAGATTACGAAATGGTCATCATCAGATTCCTGAATAAAACTTAGCTTTCACAGAACACGATAAACCCCAAAACACGCAAAACGACAAGCATAAATGGCAATGTTAATCTCGGCTTCAGGCCAATAGAGTTTTACAATGAAATTGTCCAAAATTATGGGATGACTAGGTATCTTCTAGGACAGATTACTACTAGGTGTCTAAATTAAAGGTCAAACCAGAGCCAAAGACATGAAAGTCCAGTTAGACAAAGCACCAAGTCTGGAGTGTTGACAATCAATTTTGGCCAAAGACGCTTGGTATACGGTCAGAAACCTAGCTAGGATGTATGGCTTATTATTAAGAAAGGTTCACCTCACTTAAAACTGTGAGGAATATTACAGCTCGCTGCATGTCACTTTTGCTGCCTGAGAAGCAAAAAAAAAAAACTCATGCGAAAAATGCACGCCAGCTGCTGAAAATATTCCCTAAATAAGCGAAAGTTTCGAGAATTGGTATTAGGGACGAGACATGATGGGGTCGCTTTCTTCAGCTAAAAGGGAAGGTCTCAAACGAAATATGGGCCACTAAAGCAGCCAGTAGACCCTGCATTCCGAAGAGAATCAACAGTGCCCTTTAGAGTTCATTACGCAAGTTTCTTCACAATACATGGACAAGTTGTACAAGTCACCGTACAACAGAAGAAAGTGCCAAGTTCTGCAATGAAAAGGTTTTGAAGAAGCTCAAAGATTACTTGCTGAAGCGAAGCCCCAAACTGGACTCCATCACAATTTTTCTGCTACATGACAACGCTCCAGCACATACAGCGCTAAAATGACTGGAACTGGACAATTTCAATGTACTCCCGGGTGCACCTTACTGGCCTGACCTTGCCCCATGTGCATGACTTCTTTCTTTTTCTACTCCTGAAAACATATTTCAGGAAAGAAATATGCTGTTCGAAAGTCCCTTGGGTCAGCAATTGACCAGTGGCTAAGGGGTGTACATTAACTAATTTGACAAATTTTAATGAACATCTCCAGAATGCTATTTTCGATGTCCGATGTATATATAATGGTCATCACCAAGAAGTTCATGGACACTTTTAAAAACACTATTTCAGTTTTCCCTTCCTCCTAATACTTGAAAGAACCTTTTTGTCAGTTTAAATGATCTGTTTTTGCCTTTAAGCGAATTGAATTGAATTGAATTGGGCTTTATAATCGCACCAACAGCTAAGGTCATATGGCGACTTTCCAGCTTCCATTGGTGAAGACCTCGCGTGTCCCTCCGGCAATTTTGTGCACGGACGGGCACCTAGGTATAACCAACGACGTTCCGCAAGCTAGCTGGATAGCTTCCTCGCATGAAGATTCCTAGGTCCCTGAGGATCGATCCGAAAGCGGTGGGGTGGTGGTGGTGGGGGTGGGGGGGGGGGGGGGGTTGGGAGTGTGGGTGTGTGGAGGGCGCAAGCGATTTCAAGTCAGAGACTATAACCACTCAGCCACGGACTCCCCTGACTGTTTGTGAGATGGTAAATAAAGCGAAATATTCTCTCCATGTTTCTCAAGAGTTTGTGCCTTAAATCTTCTTTTATACTGCTCAAAAACAAATATTTAGTAAGTATATAATTCGGAAACAAGGAACCGTGCAACTGTATGATGTTTGTTTGACTAAAGACGACATAATACAGAACCTTTTCGTCATGTATGGAACTACCGCTTATAGACATTGTGGGTACAAACTGTGCACCCCTTGTCGCAGATTTGTTTTCATAGTGCTATGAAAGAGATTTCATGTTGAGTCTTTCACCAGATACCCAGGCAAGATATACAGGTAGATGTTATTGAAGCCTTTAATGACACCTATCGGTTTCTGGATGACATACTGAACATTGAAAACTCTTTCTTTTCTTCTATGGTTAATAGTATATACCCTAAAGATATTCAACCTAGCAAAGCTAATATTTCTGATATTAAGGCTTCTGTTCTCGATTTACATCTCTCTTTTGAAAATGTTGAAATAATTAGCAAAATCTATGACAAGAGAGATGATTTTAATTCTGATATTGTTAATTATCCCCATTTAGATGGGGATGTTCCCCGAGCAACTTATTATGGGGTCTATGTGTCTCAACTTATTCGTTTTTAAAGCTTGTACTCGAGTTGAGGACTTTAATATCCGTAACCTTTGTTTAACTAAAACGTTTCTCCATCAGGGCTACCGTTACCATGAACTTCGTAAAACCTTTGCAACATTTTATTATCGTAACCCTGATCTTCTTTCCAAATATAAAACTAAGTAAGAACTCTTCTACGACAAGGACTATCACATCCTGATTTCTGTAGTGATGTGATTTACTTCGTAAGATTCTTGGCCATGGTCACTTTCATACTATCTTTGTTAAACTTGATTAAAGCGTTATCAAAAGAGGTTATGACCCTATCATTTTGCAACGTACTGCATGCTTGGTGGTGGACCCATTTACAGTTCACCACTATGCTTTCCTCTTTAATTGTACGATGACCGGACAGGCTGTGAACCCTATGATGAGTCTACCTGAAGCCCAAAAGGACGGTGACGTTTGATGTTTGTCTGCGGTCTTGTCTTGTCATGCCCTTAAGGACTCACACTACTATTATCTCCCTTGAATACTCGTGCCCTACAGATGAAGGAGGTAGATAAAAAAACAAACAAGTTCGCTTTTCTACATTTTACAGGATACATTGATTTATCTTTACCAGGTTCTAACTCTACAGCATTTTAGGAAGAGATCACAGAAAAATGCATGTTGATATAAGATTTCTAGCTAATTCTGCCTCATTTTACACATCATGGGTCAAATCACAACGGGATTGTATTTTTTGTGTAAATTTTGATAGGTGTCACGCAAACATGAAATTAAAAAAAGTTCAATCTGGTAAATATTTGTTAAATCTGTTTTGAATTGCAGATATTGGATCAATGAAGAATTTAAGCATAAATACATGTTGTAAATCTGTTTATCTCTATGCCACGAACAAACACATTACAATGGGACCCTATGGCAAATTAATTGTGGTGTGAGCCGTTAAGTAAGAGCTGCAGAATGGGTATCTTTTATTCGTATTCTTAAGGCACTGCACTTTAGAGCTGCATAATGACATTTTCATCCGACATCTCTAAGGTATTGCGCTTTAGAGCTGCAGAACAGGTATCTTTCATCCTTTAATGCTAAGGCATTGCGCTTTAGAGCTGCAGAACAGGTATCTTTTATCATTCATCTCTAATGCCTTGCAATTTAGAGCTTCAGAATGGGAATTTTCATCATTCATCTCTAATCCCTTGCGATTTAGAGCTGCAGAACGGGTATCTTACATCGTTCACCTCTAAGCATTGTTCGTGTATCTGTAAACGTTTCAGGCATGTTACGACACAGTTAACACGGTTATTCAGAAATCCCGTCTGTGTATGTATAGTTACGTCAAGCTATCTTCATATTGCAGGAATTAGCTGAAATTTTACTTTAACAAAAAATTAACTATATTTTCAAAACCAATACAGGTATAAGCATAACTTTAGCTTTATTTTACAGTTATTGGCTTGAAAAACAAACACACATATCAATGAAGACAGACTACTTTGAAACAAATGTCAAAATTAAAGTGAGAGACTGATACTTTTCCTGGAAAATCTAATTTTTGACGGGTAACCCTTAGTTTGATTTTATTATTTTCAGCATTTTTCTCAATAAATATTTCTTAAAGATCATTTTTATGCTATATTCAGATGTAGAGATGCCTTTTCATGTATATTTGAAAGTTTCAGACATAGATGAGCACAAATGACCAGGAAAATGCAAAATCCATATCACTACTGTAGCTATTCAAAATATTAAAGTTACTTCCTGCATTTCGACCAATACCCCAGGTCACTAAAACTTGTATAATTTGAAAACCAATAAACATGGAATCAAACGTTTAGCACTTTTCAGCATGTAATTGATTTATATACATTTTCAATTATTACTGAGGTGATCATTAGAAAAAAAATCACCTTAAGGACTCATACCACTGTTATTTCCCTTGAATACTCGTGCTCTACAGATGAAGGAGGTAGATAAAAAAAACAAGTTCGCTTTTCTACATTTTACAGGATACATTGATTTATCTTTACCAGGTTATAAATCTAAAGTGATTTAGGAAGAGATCACAGAAAAATGCATGTTGATATAAGATTTCTAGCTAATTCTGCCTCATTTACACATCATGGATCTAATCACTACGGGGTTGTATTTTTGGCTAAATTTTGATAGGTGTCACGCAAACATGAAATTAAAAAAGTTCAATCTGGTAAATATTGTTAAATGTGTTTTAAATTGCAGATATTGGATCATTGAAGAATTTAAGCATAAATACATGTTGTAAAATCTGTTTATGCCACGAATAAAAACATTACAATGGAACCCTATGGAAAATTAATTGTGGTGTGAGATGTCAGTGGTTTACTCTCCTTTTGCTCTGGCTTCTGCCAAATCATCGAGTACCTTTTTTGTGGCTTTCTAGGCTATTTGTTTTTTATTTATAAATACACGAGCATCTTTGCGTTTTACTTATATTGCCTATGTATGCTGCCTTGTTGGTTAAAGAATATTTCATGGCGGGAATTTCTTTATTTAAACTGTCCCGATTTAACAGGGATGACAGTATGGTAAGTGTGAGGTTTGGTGCACGCGAGAACCTGGTTTAAAACCCCAGCGGCCTTTTTGCCAATGACCGTCCCAAGGCGGTAGCTTTACTGTCAACCCTTTTTGTGTTTGTGACGTCATATGCCTTTATTATTACTATTGCCATTCTTGTTTGTCTTTTTGCGTGTTTTTGTGTTTACTGTGTTCGATGAAAGCTGCATTTCCTGTTCGACTTTTACAATTACTTTTCTTATGGAGTATTCTTTGCTATTCGTTTTTCTAGAGATTGTGGTCCAGTTAAAGACGTTAACATTTACTAACTTTGGAAAACAAAAAAATTTGATTGTGAGATAACATGACGGATAGTAGACCTGTGAAGACGTCTGCCTAAATCATAAAAAGGATGTAATGTTTATTATCTGTCTTCAATCGGGTTTTGTCGTGCCTTTAACGGTTTAATCTCGTATTGCTGTGGTTTTTGCCTATTCATTAAGTACTTGCTTTGTGACCTTTTAGATTACTACTTTTATTATATTCATAGATATATGCTTATATTTGTGTTCTGCTCAGCCCGAGGCTAAAGGGCGTGAACGGTATCAACACTTTTCACTACCGTTCATGAACAGTCTTAAGCAAACGGAGACTGCATTATCTTTTGCATTTATCGAGTTCGATGATTTTCAGTTGTCTCCTTTCATACTTGTTTTACTTATATTGTACGAAAGCTGTGTATGGACTTCTAACCTATTACTTCAAACTTCTTAGTTCTATCTTCTAACTTCTAACTTCTTACTTCTAAACTTGTAACTTCTTACTTTACTTCTAACTCTAACTTTTTTACTTCTAACTTCGTTGTTGGCACGTGACATTGTTTCGTACTATCACCTGCTGAAGGAATACAGGTGTCAGACCGGCGAAAATCAGCCCATTGAATACATTCAATATAGGCTATATTTGGAGATCAGTCACAAATTCCACAACATTAAATACACTTTTATTCTGGGTATTAAACACATTTGGCTAGCAAACGGTCCCATATCTGGAATAAAACACAGATTCAGTTTTTCAACATTTCGCGTCATTGATTCACACCATGCGTATTTTGAAATAAACATCTGTCAGAACCACATCTCTACCTAACCTCTGTGCTCATACTCTCCAAAGAAATAATCCAGACAAACGTATTAAAATACTTACTATTCATGACAACAGTCATACTACTTTAACCTCAGGTTAGATTTAACAAGGAAATAGAAACTAATCTTGGGAAAAACACATGCAAACCAGAAACTTTGGATTCTTTCAAGGAACTATTTCAACTATGTTCTTCATTGAGTCCGTCCCTGTACGTCCGTCTTTATCATCATAAAGTATTTATATTTCTAACATTCATTATATGTGTGTGTGGGAGGAGAGGCAGGTTGGGGTTGGAGGGCTGTGGTGAATGGGATGGGAGGGGCGGGTATTCAGACAGGTAGTGCAGTGTAGTTGTCGTTGTCGTGGTCGTGTAATGTATGTATATGTGTGTGCGTGCGTGTGCGTGTGCGTGCGAGCGAGCTAGCATGCGCGGATGAATGAATGAATGGATGGATGGATGGATGGATCGACGTTTGCACGTTACAAGTTAAGTTTCATCCAATCTATTTAAAATGGGAAAGGAATGAGAGATGGACTAATCGACGGAAAGACGGACGGACGAACATATACTATTTATTATATACAAATAATGTTACGTACATATACTATTTCTCAAATATAAATACAAATACCATTATCAATTTGTTAGTCTGTCTTTCATATAGTGTATTTATTAAAACAACATGCCCTTTTGCATGTTAGCTCGTCTCTTTTCGTCCGTCTATATTATTATGAAACTGTTTATATTTCTGTCATTGATTTTGTGTGGGTCAGGTGGCTGTGTTGTAGGGTGTAGGTGTGTGCGTGCGCGTGCGTGCGTGCGTGTTTGTGTGTAGTCGGTTGGGGGACTTTATGGTGAGGGAGTGTGGCTGTGGTTTGGGGAGGATGGATAGGCTTGCAGGCAGGCAGCCAGCCAGCCAAACATGCTTGCATGTATACGCATGTATGTATGTATGTATATGCATATATGTATGCCCATCCATCCGTTCGTCCGTCTGTATATCTCTCCATTTATGTCAGTCTTATTTCTATCTTCTAACTTCTTACTTCCAACTTCTAAATTCTTACTTCTAACTTCTTAGTTCTAACTTTTAACTTCTTAGTTCTAAATTCTTACTTCTAATTTCTTATTTCTATCTTCTAACTTCTTAGTTCTAACTTCTATCTTCTAACTTCTTACTTCTAACTTTGATGTTGGCATGTGACAACATTTCATCCAATCTATTAAAGTGGGAAAGGACTGAGAGATGGACTAATGGTCCGAAAGACGAACGGACGAACATGTGCTATTTCTTAAATACAAATACTATTATCAGTCTGTTAGTCTGTCAGATAGTGTATTTATTAAATCAACATGCCTTTTTGTATGTCCATTCGTCAGTTAGCCTCTTTCCGTCCATCTATATTATTATTAAACTATTTATCTTTCTAACATTGTTTTTGCAGTGGGTGCGTGCGTGCGTACGTGCGTGTTCGTGTGCGTGCATTTGAAATTATTTAGAAAAAATGCTTGATATAAATACAGAAAACAACAGTTCTGTTCTGTTCTATAAATATAATATGTAAATATTTGATACCTCTGTTCAATGGCATACACTGAAACATGGCTTTGCCTTACTAGCCTGTCCTGTCCTGGCCTAAAATTAGTTGATCCCTTGGGACTAGTTTAGGTCTGGCCAAAGGACCATTGCTTCAATACTGGGGTTAATAGCTGCGTTTCCAGGGTCAGTTATGTTGTTTCTGTCAGTGGCTCACATTAAGGTTAGCACATGTCTCAAGGGAGCAGCTGTACTGAATATGTTAGGAATTGTACACGTTGTGAGGATCATTCAGAAACAACAAGTTTTTGACTTAAGATGATCAAAATGCAGTTTATCGTAAAACCAGTTTATGATATAATGAAATCTTGAAAGTGAAATAGCAAATATCACATGTATTATTGGAAACAAATATAACGTCTAACTTAAAAACTTAATGCAACAAGCACATATAGAATTTAAAACATATCCATTGTTTTGTTGTTGGCATAATAACACTAAATAACAAAATATCCATTAAAGCAATATACAAATATAATACAACTATAATACAGTTGGATATGTTTAGATATATATATTTATAGCATATCCCACTACCCACCTTACCATCCAGCAACCCACCCACATATCCACTCTACCAAACTGGAACCACCAAACAACATATTCAACCATCCATCCACCTATCAATCAACCCACTACCCTTTCAGTTTCGTTTAACCATCCGTTGCTAAGTGGCTGAGTGGTTAACGACGTTGCGTTGTAAACCTTCTCGCCTCTCATCGCTGCGGGTTCAAATCCCACTAGGAGCTCGACTTGTAAGTGAGGAAGTTTCGATTCTTACGGATGGCGGGAAGTAGGATGGCGGGAAGTATACAGTACTGGTTCTACCCAGGAAAAGTGGGTGGTCTGTTTCTACCACCAAAAAAATAAAATAAAAAAAATACCGCAATATATAACTTGACATGTGCTGAAAATTACGTAAAACATCATACAGACAAACAAACAAATCCATCCACCAACTCACCCTTCCAAGACATTGTGCCAATATATCATTCCATAACTTATTTTTTCAGTCATAATCATCAAATTAATCCATTGTTATATACTAATTTATCCTGCCACTAATTTATCAATCACGCAATCGTTTCAAATATTAATTCCCTTTATTTTTCGTATTAATATTATAACTATTATAATAGTGTTCCCATTTGCACACTGTTATGTGTCTTCCCTCTACACGTTTCTCATGATAGTACACCATTGACACCTCATAATCCATTCTACTTCAATGCACCAATTATAGTTATTTAAAATTAGAACATTCTGTGAATGCCCCTCATTGCGAACAACCTAAGGAAATGGCCTGGAACAATAACAATTAAAGTAAAAAAATTTAAGATCATGTCAGGCCAGACCAAGCAGGCCAATGGGGCAGGTTAGTTAGGCCAAGCCATGTTTCAGTGTATATCCTGTTCAATTCAGTGGTAGAACTATACAATCAAAAATCAGAGTAGTTATTACTTTCACATGTGTAATTCACTGACCACAGGCTCAATATAGCCATTAGGAACAGCAGGTATCGAATTATATGTTGCTCTCTTTTGCATGGCATGTCATAAGGATTATCAGTGCGAGGTTTTCGCTATAAATTGCTATCTCCAGTGATAGAAACACGTTTATACATATATTCAGCATTTGTTTTATGTTTGAAACGAAACAGTTTTAAGAATTTTGTACCGATCAGAAAATCAGTCTGAAACATTCATTAAGCGTACATATCACATTAATTAGATCCATTTTAACTGGATAATCTATTCCACCGTGTTTTGTAAAATAAAACAAAACTATGTAGGTATCAATTGATTTATATTTTGATATAACATATTTGAATGAATGATATCTCCTAATCGAATCAGTGATATCCATGATTCTAATAAATGATATAACTCATTTACAGTGAATGGATTTTATCATCTATGGAATTAGTGATACCACTCAATTGAATAAGTGAAATCAAACATTTCATAACAGGTGATTGTATAGGGGATGTGGCGGTACGAGTGTCTGACCAAAGAAGAGATTTCAGATTGCCTCTTGGTAGCCGCCTGCCCAGTTAGCACACTACGCACGGGGGATTTTCTCACGCCCAGGGTTTTGCGATTGCTTCTGTTCTTATGCATATTGTACACAAATGTAGTACGAAATGTGTTTGTATCGTTTGTATCACTAACGATAGTTGATTACGGTTACTTATAACTCTGTCTAGTTATGGACAGTATATTATGGTTACATGTATATAACCTATGGAAAGCCGCGGGGGACCCTGTGATTATAGTTATTTTTTACTATAGGTTTAACTGAATTATTATAATCACCACATTTCTACGATTTCACTAGTTTGTGATTATATTAAAATCTCTGCAGTCGCGTTATTATTTCAACCATACATTATTATTATAATCCCACCAAAATAATAACAAAATTCATACGATTTTATTTATTAAACCACACACACATAAAAACCCATATATGTATACATTATTATTATAATCGGTCCAAAATTATAACAACCTCCCATATACACGTGTAACCTCCCTTAGCTCTCTGAAAATGTATACATTCTGAAATCGATACATTTTAGCTGCGTCGGTTATAATTCTAAATCTCGCGAGACAATTTATGTCCGGGAGACTTGGCAAAATGTTGTGGTTATAATAATAATAATAATCACAGCATAAAATTCTGCATGTGCTAGTGGTGGACAGGGTGTTTAGGGGAATGGATGGGCAGGCGGTTTAAGGGAGCGGGTTGGACAGAAGGATTAATGAATGGGGATTGGCAAGAGGATTAAGATGAGATGATGATGATGGGCAGGAGGATTGATGGATGTGAATGGGCAGTAAGTTTAAGATAATAAATGAGTATAGTCGGGGTGTAGTGGGGATGGAAGCAGAAACCTTAAGGTATGCGTGTGGTCTGGAGGGTTTAAGGGAAGAAATGTGTATGTGGGGGAGGGGGCAGGAAGCTTAGGGACGTGGGAGGTAAGGAGGTTTAAGAGAAGGAATATATGCGTGTGTGAGTGTTGGAGGTGGTACGGGGGTGGCGCGGGGGTATAGGAAGCTAACTTGGCATACTCGACAGTACCTTTTTTCTGGCTGTTTTGAATTTCTTTATTGTCATATAAAACATATTATGTGGTGGTTGTGGTTGGGTGGTGGTGGTGGTGGTGGTGGTGGTGGTGGTGATAGTGGTGGTGGTGTGGTAGTGGTGGTGGTGGTGGTATTGGTGATGGTGGTGTTGTGTTAGTGGTGGTGTTGGTGGTGGTGGTGATGATTGTGGTGGTGGGCTTGGTGGTGATGGTGGTGGTGGTGGTGGTTGTGATGGTGGTGGTGGTGGTGGGGATCGTGGTGTGGTGGTTGTGGTGGTTATGGTGGTGATGGTGGTGGTGGTAGCGGTGGTGGTGATAGTGGTGGTGGTGATGGTGGTGATAGTGGTGATGGTGGTGGGTTAGTGGTGATGGTGGTGGTGGTGTTAGTGGTGGTGGTGGTGGGGTGGTGGTGGGGTGATGGTGATAGTGGTGGTTGTGGTGGGGTGGTGGGGTGATGGTGACAGTGGTGGTGGTGGTGGTGGAGATTGGGTGGTAGGGTGGCGGTGTCGCTGGGGATAGTGGTGGTGGTGGTGATAGTGTGGTGGTGGTGGTGGCGGTGGTGGTGGTGATGGTGATAGTGGTGGTGGTGGTGTTGATGATTGGGTGGTGGGGTGATGGTGTCGGTGGTGATATTGGTGGTGATGGCGGTGGTGGTGGTGGTTGTGGTGATAGTGTGGTGGTGGTGGTGGTGGCGGTGGTGTTGTGTGTTGGTGGTGATAGCGTGGGGGGGTGGTGGTGGTGGTGGTGGGGTGGTGGTGCTAGTAGTGGTGGTGGTGATTGGATGTTGGGGTAATGGTGTCAGTGGTGATAGTGGTGGTAGTGGTGGTGGTGGTGGTGGTGGTTGTGGTGGTGCGGTGGTGGTGGTGGTTGGTGGTTGGTGGTGGTGGTGGTGGTGGTGATGGGATGGTGGTGGTGGTAGTGTTTGTTGTTTTTGTTGTTAGTGCTGTTTTTGTTGGTGGTGGTGGTAGTGGTGGTGGTTGTTGGTGGTGGTGGGATGGTGGTTGTGGTGGCGTTGGTGGTGGTGATGGTGGTGGTGTTGGTGATGATATCGTTTGTTGTTGTTGTTGTTGTTGGTAGTGCTGTTCTTGTTGTTGTTGGTGGTAGTGGTGGTGGTGATGGTAGTGGTGGTGATGATAATGTGTGTTGTTGTTGTTGGTAGTGCTGTTGTTGGTAGTGGTGGTAGTGGTGGTTTTTATGATGGTGGGGATGTGTTGTTCGGGTGATGGTGGTGGTGATGATAGTGTTTGTTATTGTTGTTGGTAGTGATGTTGTTGTTGTTGGTAGTGGTAGTGGTGGTGGTTGCTGTTATTGGCGGTGGTGGTGGTTGTGGTGGTGGTGGTTGTGGTAGTTGTGGTGATGGGGGTGGTTGTGGTGGTTTTTATGATGGTGGTGATTTATTGGTGGTGGTTGTGGTGGTGGTGATGGTTTTTATGATGGTGGTGATGTGTTGGTGGTGGTGTTGGTGGTGATGATAGTGTTTGTTGTTGTTGTTGGTAGTGATGTTGTTGTTGTTGGTGGTGGTAGTGGTGCTAGTTGTTGTTTGTGGTGGTGGTAGTGGTGGTGGTTGTTGTTATTTGTGGTGGTGGTGGTTGTGGTGGTGGTGGTGGTGGTGGTGGTGGTGGTAGTTGTGGTGATTGTGGTGGTGGTGGTGGTGGTGGTGTTGTTGTTGGTGGTGGTTATGATGTTTGTAGTGGTGGTGGGGGTCGGTGGTGATGGTGATGGGTGGTGATGGTGATGGTAGTGATGATAGTTGATGATAGTGTTGGTTGTTGAAGGCCTCCTCCTCCTCCTCCCTCTCTCTCTCACTCTCTGTATGTCTGTGAGTATGTATGTGTGTGGTGTGTGTGTGTGTGTGTGTGTGTGTGTGCATGTATGTGAGTATGTGTATGTGTGTATGTATGTGTGTGTTTGTAGTATGTATGTATGTATGTATGTGTATGTGTGTATGTATGTGTGTATGTGTATGTATGTATGTATGTGTGTATGTATGTGTGTATGTATGTGTGTGGTAGCAGTATTAGTAGTAGTTGTAGTAGTTTTAGTAGAAGCAGCAGTAATTAGACCTGTCAATCACAATTACTTTACATTGAATAGTAGAAATATATTAACTATAGCTTCAGTTGAACGTTAATAATCAGAGAACAGTTATTAAATACCACACAAATGAAGTGACTATACACTATTTGGTACACTTTATATACGTTTACTACGCTGTGTGTAGTGCAGATCGATGTTACAAGTATTGTATCAATCGCAAATCTACAAAATATCACAAAAACACACTCGCGCGCGCTAGTAAATAATACAATTAAATACAATATGTTTCATTTGTCAAAGTTTGTAAAGCTCAGTGGTATAGCATAAACCAATTATCCAGTCATTGGCCCGTGCTCAAATAAATTAACTGTAATCTCATTGTAATCAGAAGACACGTAAAATCAGGTCCAAAAAAGGGCAGACGACACTTAAAAAGTGAGGGAGACGGAAGTAAAAAATAAAAGTCTGACACTTCATAAACTACTTACATACTTAATAGGCCGTGTGCTGCTCAACTTTTTGGTACCAACTCAGCTGGCAAATTCTAGTTGCTATAACCTTTTTAGATCTATCTTAATAAATAAGAAATAGCCAGGATAGTTTTTCTGAACGGTAGCTTAACACATTATTTTAGGGCAAAAACATCCACATTTGAACAGAAATCGCTAAAACTGGAATAATTTTTTAAATATTATTATCATTGCAATATTAAGGAGATCAAGCTTCTGAAAGTTGCCTGTTATATGCATGTAAATAAAAATAATATTTGAAATGAACAAAATGTAGACAGCTTACCATTTCGGGGGAAAATCAGCAAAAAAAGCGTACAAATTGCTCATTTTTGGAATATTTTTAAAAAAAATATTGACACTTTCAATTAAACGAAATAGTAGGTTTTAAAGTGTTTTCATTTATCTAAAGATGTCCTGAGATATAGGTAAATTCTAAAGGATCAGAGATTTGAAAAAACTGGGATATTTTGGGCCAAAAGTTGCAAATTTTAACCAAAATCACTAAAAACGGGATTACTTCTAAAAATATAATTCTCATTACAATATAATGAGATTGAAAGTCCTTAAGTTATCTGTTATATACAAGTTCATGAAAACAAATATTTGGAATGAATAAAATATATAAATCTTGAAATTTTGGGGGAAATCAACACAAAATGAATTAAAGTCGCTGATTTTTGGAATAGTTATGAAATTTTAAATTATGATTAAAATATAATAAAACAGAAGTCGTTATAGTACTTCTTTAAATGTAAAGGTGTCATGAGCTACAGAAGAGACAGTCCTAAAGGATCAAAGATTAGAAAATGCCATTATTTTTGGCCCAGAATATCGAAATTTAAACCAAAACCGCCGAAAACTGGACTATTTAAAATACAATTTTATTGCAATATAAGGGAGTTGAATGTTCTTAAAATAAACATTCTATTATATTAATGTGCATGGAAAAAATGTTTGGAATAAAACAAAGTTGATACATCTTGACAGTTTTGGAGAAAATTTACAAAAATAAAGCATAAAATAAAAGACTTTTGGATATTTATTTATAACAAAACAAAGTATTTTTCAAAAATGTAAATGAAGATGTATTAAGGTACAGACAAAATGTTCCTAAGTAACTTGAAAGCAGGCTGCAAATATGAAAATTTGAATATTTATTAAAAAATGATTTCTTTGAAATGAAAGGGAGCTGAAGGTCTTTACCATTTTCTTATTATGTAGATAAAGAGGAACCCATTACATTTTGACTTAAATATACCAGGTTTAAATTATATCTTTCCTCTTGTTTCGATTTTGCAGGGAAAGATATGATCGACAGACAGGTATCTAGAAGATACTTGACTCAAATAAGTCAATAATACGTTACCAATTAGAATCATTGAAGAATGGTATTTTTGTTTGATTGATTAACATTTAATCTCATTATTTACCTTATCATATAAGTGATGTATTTTAGAAATAAAGAAAGATACAAATATCGGACAGGTAAAGCAGCATTCAAGGACGACAGTCAACCACAAAACACAAAAACAAACACGCAAACAGACAAACGAGAAGGCAAAAGTAATAAAAAATGCAAACGACATCACAAACACAAAAAGGTTGAAGTCCACATATTGACACTGTCCACTATGATCGAGAAACGAAAAAATGTTTAATGATTCTGTATTTTATTGATTTGCTCAAGGGTCTTCTTAGACTTATTTCAATATTGCTATATGTATGGAGGGTGGCCTCGAACCTACATAGACCTATGACGAGGCAAATAAAGTTTCTTCTTCTTCTTCTTCTTCTTCTTCTATGTTCGTGTATATGGAAAAAAATGGAACACACAAAAAATAAATTAAAAAAAATTAGCTTAAAAAAGAGAATTGCATGAATATCATGTATTTGTAATATAAGACATTTTTAAACGATTTTGATAATTAAACTCAAACTCACAAATTGCATACGTAAATGCCATTGTAGTATTTCTTTTATTAAACTACTGCAAACAAATATGCCAATTAACAGAACCGAGAGAATTGATATTTCAGTTTTGGGTTGAGAAAAATGCAATTAAGAAGTAAACGTAGTTTTAAAGAAAACTCAGCCTGAAAAATAATATACGTCTCAAAGCTACAGAAATAGACAATCATGCTATTAACATCTTTAACAGAATACTACGTTTTCATCTGCCGAATGTTGACGCATGTTGACATTCTGAATCTGGTATGCATGCTACAACTAACTCCCTGCATTCACACCATGTTGCAATACAGGGAAGTCTATGCCTTCTGCAAGTACAGTGTAAAGTAAGTTTCGCAAGATACTTTGATAACATTCCGAAATTATAAAGGAACAGATGGGCATCTGTTATAATATGCCTTATAACAAAGTTCAAGGTGTACCATCCCTATTTTAAAGCCATGTAAGACTTTCCGAGGTCCTTGTTTGCACGTGGTGGTATGCATGCAAATGTTGTACTGCTGCTGTTGCATATGTATGGGGAATACTGCTCATCAAGAGCTGACCAGTTGAATTCACAACGCTATAGGATGGACATACAACAAGCCGTTGTAATGAGACACTGGATTATTATTAACTGATATCCACTTGATAATTATTCCAGGGTCTCATTACAACAGCTTGTTGTATGCCCATTCTACTGAGTGGTGGATTGGATTGGAAAATCTCACCATCAGATTTTACTATAGACCGTTTGTCCATTTAGACAACCTGCTGTTTAAAATAATATTTAACTCTGCCGAAATAAAAAACAAAGTTAGTAGACATGTGTAACGACTTTCCTTGGGGTGAGGTGAAGATATTTATGAAGTTTCATGAACATAGGTGAAATATTTTTTAAGGAATGACCAAGTTCAGGTTGCAGGTTAAAGCGTGACGGACAGACGGACGAAGACGATGAATGAAGACAGACTACGGACAAAGCCATCTCTACCTGTCTGCCATGCTACGAAGGTGACACAAAGACAAATAAAATGGAACTTTGAATTGTAACATCTCTGTGAATCATTTTTTAATCTTAGCTTAATTTTTCTAATTAAAATCTTAAAAGTGTACTTTATTATCTCCGTTTATAGCAACACATTTATTACAGAGAGGTCAGACGTTTATATTATTTCGAATTGTTTCGTATATGCAGAATCTAAAAAACTATATTTAACTGTAATTTGCTTAAAAAGTATAAATGTATTCTAATTTGTGTGGTTATCTTTACCTTCTTTCGATAGAATGTGCGTTTAATGATTAAAATGGTTGAATGTTTGCTTCCATATGTTTTTATACGTTTTTAAGGGTTGAACTATTGAACTGTTATATGTTTAGATGACTTACGTAACCATTTTGAACGCAATCAAATACACAAAAACAAATTTGGTGGAGTTAATCCATGCCATACATCTATTTTTATATCAATTTAGAATATTTTCTTAAAAATTACCTCCCTTTATAAAACAATAGTTTTACAGACTTAAGCTCAGTCAAAAGCAAATTGAGTTTTATTCAAGAGTTGCGTTACCGAGCATCAAACGAGTTTTATTCAAGGGATGTGTTACCTGGCATAAATAGAGTTATATTCAAGAGACGCGTTACCGAGCATTAATTAAGTTGTATTCAAGAGACGCGTTACCGAGCATAAATAGTTTTATTGAAGAGACGCATTACCGAGCATCGATTGAGTTTTATTCAAAAGACGCATTACCGAGCATCAATTGAGTTTTATTGAAGAGACGCGTTACAGAGCATCAATTGAGTTTTATGCAAGAGACGCATTACCGAGCATCAATTGAGTTTTAGTCAAGAGACTCGTTTCCGAGCTTCAATTGAGTTGTTGTTTACAAGAGACGCGTTACGGAGCATCAAGTGAGTTTTATTCAAGAGAAGTGTTATCGAGCATCAATAACATCAATCTACTATAATAATACAAACAATGCACTCTAACATGTAATAGTTTACACATTCGATACTCTGTAATATTCAAATTAAAAGAAACAGAATCTATCTTGTAAAACAAATACTGAACCTTTTATTGACAGTATTGCCTAGAAAACGTTCTCTTAACAAATTGAATAAATACAATCGAACATGCTGCATTAACTGTTTAACTGGGATCGACTATTTCTAGGTACTCTTTCTAATTTCAACGTCATATTTAAACAACTGTTTGGGTTGTTGTAACGTTGAGTAGTCAGTATGTATAGGTTATTAGATTTGTATTGGGATATATGCACGAGTTATTCCGCATAGTAATATTGCGCCTACATCCCAATACAAATCTAATAACATTTTTATTGCATATGCATTTTAATATGGAAAACGAATAATTGGAACAAAATAATAGCTTAATTATTTGAAACAAACTTAACGTGGTGGGATTTTTTTCTCAATAATATATTTTTTCTATATTGTTTACGTCACATGAAAGATTTCCTATGATATGAACTGTGAAATGCACTAAGCTTTAACGAGTATGCAAAATAGTAGTTGTACAAAGTGTTGTAAACACGTCAATGAACCCGTCAATATGGGCGAACATTGACGTTTCCTGTAACATTGAAAGTAAACGAGTCTTTTTAGTTATAATTATCTTTATTCGCAATCGACATATGAAAGTCAGTTTGAATTTATAGAATAAATTGTCATTATTGCGTCATTGATTCTTCTATTCTAACTCTAAGCATTTAACGTTCGAATGTTTTCTCCAGTGTAGTGTGTGTGGGTGGGAGGGGTTGGGTGTGTTGAGGGTGGTGGTGGTGGTGGTGGTGGTGGTGTGTGTGTGTGTGTGTGGGGGGGGGGGGGGTGATTCTGCAGATTTTTAATTGCTTCATTTCCCGATTAATAACCAAGTTTGATAAACAACATACTGATCTCTACAGACATCACGTGTTTAATTTCTAAAGCATGATAATCCATAGTGGAGACGCGTGACTTATATCTCCGAAAAAAACCACACATGCAAACAATGGACAAAACTAGTCAAAATAGACGTAAAGCTACAGAACCTGTACTTAAAGCGCTTTCTTCTTTGTATGCGTGTGTTTATTTGTAATTTCATATTCACGAGATCATGGCGAAATCGGGTATTTAAACGACCAAGTTTAACGCAGGAAATCATTTACTTGACAGACATCGAGCAGTGCACATGCTTTCTCTCCACAGGTAGCATTATGATTACAAGAAAACAATGTTTGTCTCTTTCGTGACTTTGGTATATTAATTATTCAGTCGTGAATTTGGTATATATTAAAAATGCAGGCGACGTTCTTGATAAAATTTGCAATAAACGTCAAGCTTCATCTAATAGTACTAATTATGATATTTCTACATTATAATTATACAACTTTACCACACAAACTTATCAAAGACAAGCTTATTGCACTCATTAAAAAAACTTTTACTAGGGAAAAAAATACAGTTGTTGGCCTGTAACAGTATTAAAGCGTTTTTTAACTAACGGCAGTTTAAACAATTACACTATTTGGACTTGCCAAGAAGTTTGTGAAGCACTCATTTTCCTATCAGGTATGGAACTACCGTTTATAAACAAATTGTTGGTATTCCTATGGGTACGAACTGTGCAGCTCTTTGTCGCAGATTTGTTCTTGTACTGCTATGGAACAGATTTCAAGTTGAAACTTTCATCCGATACTCAAGCAGATGACTATAAACGGTCTAAAATATTATCTAATAGGAAGATGGGTTTTTCACAAACTTCTTGGCAAGTCCACATAGTGTAATTGTCTAAACTGCCGTTATTAAAAAACTCCTTAATATTATTACAAGACAAACATGTAGTATTTTCCCTAGCGAATGTTTTTTGAATAAGAGCAATACGATTGTCTTTGATAAGGTGATATGGTAAGGTTGTATATAGTGTATATGGTGTAGAGAAGTCATTAGCGCTTATAGATGAAACTTGACGTTTATTGCAAAGTTTATCAAGAACGTCTCCTGAATTTTTAATAGATCAAAATAAATTAATCTTAGAGTCAAGTTTAAAAATAACTGGTCAGTTATTATAACAAATTGCCGAAAACCTATCAAACAGCATATTGCAAATTGCGTCTTTGATTTTAACACATGGATCTCGAAAACTGAGTAGAGGGCTTTTAACGATATATAGGTACATACCAAGTTTGAAAGAATAATGAGTCACACTTGTCTGGAAACCTTCAAGTAGGCATGTTATGTTATGTGGTGCCCATGTTGAACTTTGACGCTTGGATCTCAAAATCAAACTTAAGGTAGTTTCTGTATTCATACACATGGACGCAAGTTTTAAAAGGATAGTATTACTTTAAAACATGTGGCCACACATATCCGGAGGATACTGAGTCACTAAAGTTTGGAAACTTCCAAAAGGCGACTTATGTCAGGTGGCGCTTGATCTTCTTTCCAAATATAAAAGTAATTTAAGGACTCTTCTGCGACAAGGACTATCACGACCTGACTTCTATGGTGATGTGATCTATAAACTTCGTAAGAATCTTGGTCATGATCACTTTTATACTGTCTTTGTTAAACTTTAGTTTATCAAAAGAGGTTATGACCCGATCATTTTGCAACGTACTGCATGCTTGGTGGTGGACCCTTTTACAGTTCGCCACTATGCTTTCCTCTTTAATTGTACAATGACCGGACAGGCTGTGGACTCTATGATGACGCCTACCTAAAGCCCGTTGGGACGGTGGCGTATGATGTTTGTCTATGATCTTTCTTGTCGTGCCGTTAGTGGTTTATTCTCTTGTTGCTCTGGCTTCTGCCAAGTAATTGAGTACCTTCATTGTGGCTTTCTAGGCTATTGTTTTGTTGTATTATATTTACACGAGCATGTTTGTGTTTTACTTATACTGCCTATTGAGGCTGCCTTGTTGGTTAGATATTATATCATGGCGGGGATTTCTTTATTTACACTGTCCTGTTTTAATGGGATGACAGTAGCGTAAGTGTGAGGTTTGGTGACCCTAGAACCGGTTTGAACCCCCAGTGGCCTGCTTTGTCACTGACCGTTCCAAGGCGGTAGCCCTATTGTCAACCCCTTTGTGTTTGTTTGTTTCTGTGTTTTGTGGTTAACTGTCCTCCTTGAATGACACTTTCCCTTTCCGATCTTTTTTTATTTCTTGGATGTATACGAAGTTTTGCATGTTTACAGCTGCATGGATAGGATACATGAACAACTGTATCCACAAATGCCAATACATATTTTAAAAATAATTTCTGCGACATTCAGCATGTACCGCATTCATCATGTGGCGGCCATCTTGGATTTGAAGCGTCAATCTTAAAATCAAATTTAAGCGAGAGATCGGCTGTCTAAGGATGCAAGGCTAGTTTGAAAAGGATTCGTGAAAAATTGCGGCCATGCCCGGAAACCTTTACGATGCATTTCCTTTAAGATGCAAATCTTGGATTTTGACGCATTGTCCTAAATAAACGAGCTTTTAAAGCTTATGTCTGCATTCATAAAGATGGATACCAAGTTTTATAAAGATACGATAAAAAGTGTGGCCATAAATATCCGGAAAACTTCGGGAAGGACAGACGGAAGGCCGGAACGGAAGGAAGGAGCCCATTGTTATTGTCCACGTCAGTCATTCGACCAGCAGGGGACAATAACAACAACCAGTTGGCATATTACATTTGTTCACCTATCATAAAAATGCTTCCCAATACCCGTCCTTAGCCATACAAATTGCTTCGCACAATTAGACACCGTTACAACTTGATACACAATATATTAATCACCGGACATTATCGATTTTATCCTCATAGAACAAATATTATTTAGACCCACTGAAATCCATTAATTGTTGTGTTCTTTAGCAAGCTGTTACACGTGCAATTGTAAACCATATTTAATGATAATACTTTGTATATGTTTATCATTTAACTGCTGCTGAAATGTTACAACCTTATCCTTGTCACTCTGTAAGCAAATAGTAGTAGATAATGATTTAGTAACATTTGGTGAGTGGGCAACACAATTGTTGAAACGTTTTAGAAGATACTAGAACTGTATGTATCAGTCGCTCACACAGTGTATCCAATACTTATACGGATATTGTCTACTACTAATTGAGTACTTTTATTCAATTTATTTAAAACGTTTTTGAAAGAAATAATAAAGAACCATAGGTTGCTATCAAGAAAGGCTCTGTAAATTAGTTTGACCAAAGACACAAGCTATCCGAAAAACTACTTGAGAAGTCCTGAAAAGTCTCCTCCAAAATGTCGAAAATTTTGTCAACAAAATATTATATACGAGGTATGACAGTTGCCATTTTAGCCGGGGCGGAAGTGCGTAATAATTTCTCCCCAGAACAGAATATAATTAAATACGAAATGCACAATTTCTTCTTTGTCGTTTGCTTTTATTATTACTTTTGCTTTCTTGTTTGTCTGTTTGCATGTTGTGTGGTTGACTGTCCTCCTTTAATGCTACTTTCCCTGTCCGAACTTTTATTCAATTTATTTAAAACGTTTTTGAAAGAAATAATAAAGAACCATAGGTTGCTATCAAGAAAAGCTCTGTAAATTAGTTTGACCAAAGACACAAGCTATCCGAAAAACTACTTGAGAAGTCCTGAAAAGTCTCCTCCAAAATGTCGAAAATTTTGTCAACAAAATATTATATACGAGGTATGACAGTTGCCATTTTAGCCGGGGCGGAAGTGCGTAATAATTTCTCCCCGGAACAGAATATAATTAAATACGCAATGCACAATTTCTTCTTTGTCGTTTGCTTTTATTATTACTTTTGCTTTCTTGTTTGTCTGTTTGCATGTTGTGTGGTTGACTGTCCTCCTTTAATGCTACTTTCCCTGTCCGAACTTTTTATATTTCTTTACGTTGCACTGAGACATGCCCTGTTTGTTCCTGGAATGGAAACAGAACTATTGGAGTGTTTTATAAAGAAGTGCTACATTCGGGAAGATGCTGATCGGACAAGAAAAAGCGGAGATATGGCTCTTGATTTAGTTAAAAATGCTATATTTTGCCTCGTTAAGGCCTTGATTTTTCATCTGATCTTTTCAAAACTTTACCAGATTGTTAATAGCAATGAAAACTTGAAAATGTTTGAAAACCAGCCAGATCGGACCAGTAACAGTGGAGTTATGGCCCTTGATTTCGTTAAAAATTCTATAAATAATCCTTAATAACAAAGGGCCTTCATTTTTCATCTAATTTTAACCAAACTGTACCAGATGTTTTAGTTATGGCCCTTGTTTTAGTTAAAATGCTATACTTGCCCAATACTTTCAAAAAAACGTCAATTACAGTCACTGATGTTATAAGAGTCATGTTAGCCAGTAGAGCGTCCACAGGCCTTCTTCTTTTTTTACAATACAATAAACAAACTTAATTGACATACCATATACCCCCGTATACACCCCCCCCACACACACACACTCAACCACCACCACCCACACCACCCCATGTCAGTGCGCGTGTTTGTTTGTATGGTGTTTTACGTCATTTTCAACACATGTAAGGTTATATATGAAGGTCGATGTTTTGTGGTTGAGGCAGACAACCCAATTTTCTTGGGTAGAACCAGTACTGTACACCTCTTGCCATCAGTAAAAATCGACACTTCCTCACTTATAAGTCGAGCTCCCAGTGGGATTCGAACCCGCATTGGTGTGAGGCGAAGGTTTACAATGCAACGTCGTTTGTTGTTTAAATGTAATTATTGATTGTTTAATGCATTGTTTACATTTCTTACGAACTAAATTACTGCCGAATGTTTTGTGATAACATGCAAAAAGGATAAATATCTTCGGATTTATTATATTAGAATTAAACAGAGTATTGGTTGAATAAATGCAATGTACATGTAACGTAATTTGCTAACACTTAGAACTATATTCTGTGTAACTGTTTAAACCCATCAGGGATTTATTTTGACTGTTTTTATGACCGTTATTGGGTCATATTCCCAATGACAAAACATATATTTTTTTCCCAATTTTGAGAAGAAATTCCCAATTGAAAGAAGAAAAAGAAAGAACACTGAAAAGTAGCAAAAATGAGACAAGTATTGAATATGAAACGCTTTTAAATGCCTCTGTTGATCTTGTTGTACTGTAAAGAGTATGAAAGATACTATTATAAAATAACAGTTTTACTGTTTCGTTTCCCAATTTTATGAAAAATCACGCTGCAATTTCCAATTTTGAGGGTATGGGTTAGGTTCCCAAAATGTAGGAAAAAAGCACTGCTCATCTTTTGAAATACTTTACATTGGATGTATGCATTTATCATAACAGGTTGCCATCATTATTTACATTCAAGAGATATGAAAACGCAACACGGGAATTTCCGGTATAAATTGTATGTGTAATATGCTGCTGTTAATCGAATGGTACATGGCTACGTTAGACATTTCCTTTCGGAAAAAAGGACTAAAACAACACATAAGCCAGCTATTACTATTCCTTCAAAGCATGTGAGCAAAGTTAGGATGCAAAATTTTGCAAACCCTTTACATTAAATACAGTACTGAAATGGCTCAATTTTTCAGAGAGGAACTTCAACATTTATGAATTTCTTGATAAAAATGTGTACTGTGATTAAAAAGTCTACAACATCACTGTTGTGTCCTTTCTCTAAGTAACTGCTACTTATTGTTTTATAAAACATCTTGGGATTTCTTTGGAATATTATGTGGAATTAAGTGTGCAGTATATACAATAAATATAAATATAGCGGAAATTCCCGTGTTGCATTTTCATATCTCTTCAGTGTATGTTTACTTACATTTTTCTCTCATTGTGCATGTATCTATTGATATTAAACCACTAAACATTGGTATTAAAAGTAGGTCACAATTACTAACCTTTTTATAGTATGGATACATATACACTTCTCAAAACTGCTAACTACACCGCTACGTTTTGGGTTATATATATCGATGGGTTGAATGTTTTTCAATAAAATAAAAAGGAAATACCAATTCAATCATTTTTACATCATTTCATTTTATTTTTTCATGGGCATTGCTAGAACTAAACCACAATAAGCAATTACAAACGACCCATGTAAACACTAAAGTCACACTTTTCATTTCTTGTTCATAAAAGTGTGACTTTAGTGTTTACATGGGTCGTTTGTAATTGCTTATTGTGGTTTAGTTCTAGCATTGCCCATGAAAAAAATAAAATGAAATGATGTAAAAATGATTGAATTGGTATTTCCTTTTTATTTTATTGAAAAACATTCAACCCATCGATTATATAACCCAAAACGTGAGCGGTGTGACGTTTGCAGTTTTGAGAAGTGTACATGAAAGGCCTTGTACATGTACATATGTCTTTCTGTACCTACATTCCATATCTTGTGTGCGTGCAGTCTTGCTAGGCTTTTGTGCAACGTGCGTTCACTTCGCATGTAATCACCAGAAAATGAACATAATTATCCATTCTGTAATATATTTCTTATTTTGATTCTGTAGCAGTGGTAACTAATCAGTTTCACTGGTGTTTTTCCTTACAGCCTGTGGACAGTTTCTGATGATGATCATCATGATCCAGAGTGTTACTTTTGCGTGAGATGGAGGCCTGACCTAAGATGATATTATTGATGTATGACTGTAAGTTAGGAAATTTGGATTAGTGTTTGATCCATGTGTAGACCTCTTTGTTGGGAAAATATGTTTTCTATGGCATCACTATTTAGTCGGTTCGGTGTGATAGACCCTGATGATGAATTACGCTTTTCTCGGCACATCTCATCAGAACCGACTAGCATTGACACGATGTCTTCCCTAGTTGAAAGGAAATGAGATGTTTCTCCTTATTGATATCATCTGTGCCTTTAATTTCAAGTTCCCAATTCTTGAACCAGTCCAAAACTTTCCTGTTTTCTATTAATCTTGCATCCTCATAATTCCAAATTGGCGCGGGTCTCCAAAGTTTTTTAAAAGGATTTAAGTGTGTTGTAGAAGCTCAATACTGCTGGAAAGTAATGTTCCTGCTTCCCCAAGTGATTTCTGGTAGCATAGCATGATATGCAGCATATTGTCATGAAGGACGTCCTCCGGCAACAGATTTCACTACTTTAACTGGGAATTAAAAAAAAACAACATTTGTTAGCTGTGGGTATACTTTCAAACTGTTTTGTGAAATGTCCATTGGAATGCCTTGTACCAATGTTCCCATATGATATACTTCTGTTTATACAACAACAGTTTTTATGGTTCTCTATATGTCCACTTTTTGATATGTTATTGCGAATTGTTTTCATGACATGCGAATAATCCATTATTATGGAAATCTTTGGCATTTTTTAGTCAAATACATTAGAAAACGTCATAGTTTGAATAGTGTCAAATTTTCATTCTTCTTCTTGTAGAAACATTTTCTTGAATACCCGGTTTGATTGGGCACCATCAAGGCTTACATATAAAACTTTAAATCCAAAGAAATCTAACATTTTCACGGATTTCCAGAATATTAAATAAAGTTCCGGTGGACTAGTTTGATTTGTAGCAAGATGCGCAACAGGGAACCGAAAACCTGTATGTCCAAGAAACAGAAGCTGTAATGCATGAGTTGCAAGATGTATGTCATGTTTGCCCATGATAGTATCCATATGGAGTGATTCATCACAGCATTTAACAAAGCCAGTTATTTCAAATTCATCACCTTTTCGTTTCAGTTGAAGATCTTCCTGAATTGTCATTTCATCGATTAATAGACACCCTTTATAACCCTCTTTTGGTAAATCTCTAAATTCGGCTTCTGTTTTTATCCATTCCAGTATTTCCTTGTTAATATCAGCCTCTTGGTCTACTCTGTCTTTTATTCTTTGAATTTGTTTTTCAGATGGCAGCACAAGAAAACCACTCTTGCAGACATCGTGGTATGATTTTGGTGGTCTACAAAATATTGTGAGACATAGACGTATTAACTGAGCATTCCATCGGTGCTGCTGGGGAGACTGCTTGCATGCCGCTAACTGCGATTGTACTAAGATAAACATTTCTCCGGTAATTCATTCAAACTTGATGACTGTCATGTTGAAACAGTGCTTTATGGCCTGGCCAATCTCTGGGATGTGAACTGCCCATTTAGCTTCTTCTGGATATGCTCAAGATACATTTCTCCATTGTCGCATTGAATAATGTGGTCCCTCAACCTGCAAAAAGTTTTGATATTACTGCTAAAAAATGCAATATGTTCAGAACCTTATAAACCCTTTATTTCTAAAACACGTTGGGATTTTTCTGCAATAGTACATGTCATTGAAATGTGTATTATTTCAGATATATAGGCAAATTTGTCTATACAATACTTTTGCGTGCCAGTATATTTAGAACAAGAGGGCTAAGAAGGCCCTGAATCGGTCAACTTAGGATATTTGCAATGATGAAAAAATTGTCCTCTCGCAAATGCTGATTGAAGATGTTTTTATACAAGTGAAAAACACAACAACACCCTCAACCAAAATGTAAACCCACAAATGCATGCTAACAATTTAAGAAGATTGTTTTAAGTTTTCCTTATAAAAGTATGTAAAACATGCAAAATCTTTATATACAAACTTTAAAAAAATTAACAAAGCAAAAAGTGAATAATTAAAAAAAAGTAAAACGTTTACCTCTAGTGGGATTTGAACCCACAGCCCTAACTTCCCAGTGTACAAGAAGTAATTCAAAGATTTTTCTATTGTGGCCATCTTGGATGTAACATTTATTTTAACAAATTTGAAAATCTGACCATCATCCAAAATTGACCAAGCTATTTCTGAGAAAACGATTTTTTGAATATTATCCCTATATAAATGTCTGTAAAAAAGAGAATGATAATGGACCTCTGGAAACGGCCGAAAACGACACATACGTGTGACCCCTGGGGCGGCGCCAAATGTGACCCCAGGATCACCATTTAAACAAGCTTGGTAGAGTACCATAAGCGTATAGTGAATGCAAAATGTTAAATATCTAAATAAAAAGGTTATTGAATTTGTATGGCTAAATATTACTTGGAACTTGTTGTTTTGGTGCAGGACCAAAAAAGATAAAAATATCGGACAGGGACAGCAGCATTCAAGGACGACAGTCAACCACAAAACACAAAAACAAACACGCAGACAGACAAACGAGAAGGCAAAAGTAATAAAAAAATGCAAACGACATCACAAACACGAAAGGGTTGACAATAGGGCTACCGCCTTGGAACGGTCAGTGGCAAAGTAGGCCACTGGGGGTTTAAACCGGTTCTAGGGTGCACCAAACCTCACACTTACCCTACTGTCAACCCATTAAAACAGGACAGTGTAAATAAAGAAATCCCCGCCATGACTAAATCCCTAACCAACAAGGCAGCATCAATAGTCAATATAAGTAAAACACAAATATGCTCGTGTAAATATAATACAAAAAAACAATAGCCTAGAAAGCCACAATGAATGACTCAATGACTTGGCAGAAGCCAGAGCAACAAGAGAATAAACCATTAAGGGCACGACAGG
>JAWPHD010004825.1:52500-177499 GCA_037043455.1 Cyrtodaria siliqua
TGTGTGTGTGTGTGTGTGTGTGTGTGTGTGTGTGTGTGTGTGTGTGTGTGTGTGTGTGTGTGTGTGTGTGTGTGTGTGTGTGTGTGTGTGTGTGTGTGTGTGTGTGTGTGTGTGTGTGTGTGTGTGTGTGTGTGTGTGTGTGTGTGTGTGTGTGTGTGTGTGTGTGTGTGTGTGTGTGTGTGTGTGTGTGTATATATGTGTGTCTGTATATATGTGTGTCTGTATGTGTGTTTACGTGTGTTTACGTGTAAATACGTGCGTATACGTGTACGAGTGTGTGTACGTGTGCACGTGTGTTTACGTTTGTATATGCGAGCGCGTGCGCTTACGTGTGCGTTCGTGCGTGCGTGCGTTCGTGCGTGCGTGAAATATATTGAATTGAATAATGATTAACATGGGCCACATTTAAGAATCTCGGGGTTGCAGATTATAAATTTAGGTTACTTCATGTTTTGAATTTGCTTCCGTGTTTCGACGAAAACGATTAATTATGATTAATTATGAATAAAGACAGCAATTTTATAACATTTAAATAAACTTATAACCGTTTCCTACCTTCTTTTTCTTTGAAAACGCTAATGACTTGATGCAGTTAACATGACTTAGACGTTAAGTTATTGTAAGACAATGTCAGCGTAAAACATTGATGTAAATCCGGATAGTCCTTATTTCGGATGCTTAAAAAACACACGACACTGAGTTTTCAAGTGTTTTTTTTTTAAATGTTATTCACTTAAAAATAATATAATTACTCCTGCTTAACTTCACCACATCTATAATGAAGTGTTTAAAAGATAAAAAAAAAATCTAGAACAGCAAAGGAAACGATGTATATAGTTGAGTGTTATCATCTTTTTCCAAAAAAACAACAACAAAAAAACAGTAAAAAAATCTACATGTACTATCTATGGCAGACTGGTAGATATATTTAAAAAATGTTTTAAATGTGTCAGGTGTATGCCAAAATCCGTATTTTACTTCAAAACCTGAAAAAAAAATCGACATGCAGGAGGGGACCCACTCCCGCACCCTCGCGCGTTAAATGCCACTATCCCTTAAAAAATTCCTGGGGAAGGCCCTGAGGGCAAGTGCTCTACCAACTGAGAAAACCAGGCCATCGGGTAATCAATATCACCACACTCATATCCCTTTTAACAGCCACCCCAGTTCTTCCAGACCCCCGGTCCCGCATTCACCATGCTAACCCACATTCACCGATTTATCATTGTCAGTGAAATAAACCAAGGGTAAAAACTGCGGCTGGTACGGGACTAAAACCGAGGCCCCTCGCTTACAGGGAGAGAGAGTTCTCTACTGTAACCAACTGAGCTAACCGCCCCCCCCTTGCCCCCATGGTATATGTGCAATATATATACTGATATACTGGCATTCCTTCTACCCCCCCCCCCCCCACCCCCGCATGGTACCTTGCCTCCATGGCATGGTATATTTGCAATATATATATATTTACTGGCACTCTATCGAAAAACTATGGGTCCCCCCCCCACACTTTTGCCCCATGGTACCTTGCCCCCATGGTATATCCGCAATATAATATATACTGGCTCTCTATCGAAAAACTATGGGAACACGCTAGATATATTAAAGTATACCCACAAATAAAAGGCTCTTTAAGACTTTTCCTGAATGTGTTGGGTTGGTGGGTGGGGGAAACTGCTTCCCATGTCAGGCCCTGATTGCACATAACAGACACATATTTAACGCATGCCATGTTATCGCCTTTGTAACACACCATGTTGTACTACTTTAACATGTATGTGTTAGACCTGACACATGTTAATTGTTTTGTTATACCTAGATTACCGTACACACTAGCAGGCCTAGATTGTTTACACTTTTATCGCGCCGTTTTATGACGTCATTAATGTGTTCCGTGAAGATAATATACTTATAGAAACAGCTGCTTCTTCTATAATAATTCTGCGGCAAATCGTTCGCACACGTATTGATACGTTTTATATTAAGATATAATTATTATTAGTCCTACGCAAGGTGTATTAAGCGTCATGTATCAATTCACCGTTTGTCGTATAAACCACGTGTAAATCCGAAGAAAAACAACGAAATCTCAGCTCTATATATTAACACGAACTTCAATAAAAACGTATTAAAAGTTACCAATTACTGTCTTTAAATCAAAAATAATCAACAAAACATGTCAGCAACTTAATTTCAAGGACAACTAATGAGTATTATTAGACTGAATTTAGCACGAAGACGCATGCGCAAAGACACGCGAAGACACAAAATGCGTTAACTATAATTGGCAATTTTGCATAAAATTTACACAATTAACAATTAAAACTATGACCGATTGCTAGTAAATAATATTATTGATATTTAAGTTGGAATATTTGTATTAATACTGCCATTCTCGCAAAGTAATAGGCCCATAACTGAAGGCTACACTTGTTGAAATATCGCAACATTTTGAAATATGGATCATGTTTGAAAGTGTATTGTACAGCCAAACGGAAGTATATCGTAATAAAACTCACGGTAATCGAAAGGCCAATCTAATATGAATGATACAAACCTGATATCATCACAACATTCAAAGTAAAACCGGAATTATAAGCTTTCTAAAACACAACGTATGCGTGGACTTTCCGAAGTGCGTGTGGATCTCACGTGACACCGGATCTGTGAATTCAGTAGATTGAAGTATATTAAAGGCAGATAATTAGAACACACTGCTAATACAGATATATATATGTATGAAGAGGCATTTGATAGAAATTATTATGTCATATTCGATTATAATTGTGCATATATTTTACATTTATTATGCAATATATGTTCCAATGAAATAGTGGATTTAATGATTAAAATAAAAGCTTATTTTAATAATTTTCATTGTTTACACTTTTACATGAAAATATAAGCAATAGAATTATATAAAGCTACTACTATTTAAATTTGATTTTTTTTTAGAAAGTAACTATTAAATGTATATATCATTAGTTTGGAAATGGTGTAACTAAGAAAATGAGACTTTTTGAAAACTGTTAATATTTTTACTACTTGTTATCCTTTTCGACCTTTCAATTTGCCAGTTAATTTTTTTCAGAAAGGTGGTACGAAAGTTATATCATTGCATTAGAAATCACTTACTACGACAATGAGTCGTAGTTTTTGAAATTGGTGAAGTATTTTATAAGTTATGGTGAGTTAAAAATAGAAATTTCACCATACTGAGTCAATGATGTTGGCAAAAATAATGTTTTCTACATAACTTTCAAACTTCTGAGTATATAATAAAAACAATATTTGTTGGTTTGTCATGAATATAGGATTTATTGTCACCTCAAAGTGAGAAAATCCAATCATTCTACTCGTTCTAAACCACTCGTGAAAATATAACTTTTCTGACTTGTCGATGAAAATAAATCTTATAAAACTTATTACTGAGATAACAGACAGCACTTTCATTTTGTTAATTTTATACCTACAGGTACATATAAATGGAAACATGATTTCAACGACCAGCCAAATCTGAGACGTGAAATCAGACAGAACACAGATGTACATGGGAATAAATACTGATAAAGGTGATCCTTTGGGAGCAACAAACACAATTAAGAGAATAAAGCAGCAGACTCGGTTTTATTGAGTCTGTTCATGAGAAGTAATGAAAGAAGCAACACCTCTCACGCCCCCTAGCACCGGCTTAAAGCGGTATTCTACTTCAAAAGCGGTATTCTACTTCAAAACCACCTATATTGGGCTCGTTGGTCCCAAAGGACCAGTAAAAAAAACACTACTGATTCGTAGCACGGGGTGATTTTTAAAGCGCCACACTGCACTAAACGAACGCTAGTGTGAATGTTAATAAATACTGAAGTTGAACTTGACGCAACTTAGTGGTAGTGTTGTGCTGCTTACTAAGTTGAAAAAATAGATCTTCATTTACAAAAAGTGCCAGAACTTTACTGATGAAAACCTCACTATATTGTGCAACAAACTAACGTTTAAGAAGAGATGGGCTCTTGATTGACTTTATTAAACATATTCCATATTTACCATATCTCCCAATATTTAGTGAGTAAATCGGTCTGAATACTTTCGAGGGAGTCATGGGATGTGCTTGTTATTTTAGGCATCCTAGGTGTCCCTCAACTGCTATAAATGACCTTCCTCAATAGGTGATATATCCTTCATGTACTTATGTGGTATTAAGATTACTCCACTTATATTACTGTGGAAAACAATTCAATAATTGTTATAAGTATAACATGGGACTGATCCGGTGGACACGTTGGAGCGATTTTTGAGTCTGATGACAACACAGGCACAACGGTCCAGGATCAATGACATACTCTCATATATATAATGTAATAAAACTGCACTGTTTGACGGCCCAGTGGATCAGCTTGTAAGTGTTGTCTGCTGGGCTCGCAAATACTGACAATATTCAGCATATTCCATATCTACCATATCTACCAAGTTCCATAAATACCCAATATTTAGTGAGTAAATCGGTCTGAATTGTTTGTCATTTAGTTAGACGGTCGTTGAACTAGCTTTTTGTGTGGTAATCAATACGCAGTTTTCTAAATTATATTGATTGGGTTACTTTAATGCAAATTTAGGTTACTGTTCTTAGCTAGCCTAGACGGTCGTCTTACTGGCTTTCTAGTACAGACCAACGACATATCTAATTTTAGTCAGGCCAAAAAGAAAATACCTGTGTTTCCGGTGGCCCGACCGAACCTATCTTTAAGGGGCCGACCCGAAACCTTGTTATGAAAAAAATAATTAAATTAAATTTGTTCTGAACAATGATTTATCACAATATATCGAGGTAAACTGACATCACAAAGTAACTTTCAGTTGTATCTTCAACTTGTATGGGGTTTATGATTTAAATACATGTAGAATCTCACAATATCTTGCTCCAAAAAAAAAAGAAAAAGAAAATGCCTACCGACCTACCCTATTTTTTTTAGAGCATGCAATAGGAAACACACCTTCATTTTTTTTTTGCCTCATGCATCGTCATCATTTTGTTTTCTGTTGTTCAATTCACCCATCTTTTAAACATATCCTGCAGCATAACCCACATTGTATAAAATATAAACTACCCATGACAAAATCATATCCCATATTTACTATACACCTCCTCAATAGGAGATATACCTCCTTCATGTACCTATAAGGTAATAAGATATATCTTGTTTTTTCATTTAACTATCTTTGGAAGGAAATAATCCACCTATGCTTTCAATATATCTAAAGCCTGTTCTAACCATTTTTATATGTATGTTGTAATATATGGGATAAACAGTGAGTGGATGCCACATATGTTTACAGTACACTTAAAGAATACCCCATTGTGCACATTAATATGTCCGACAAAAACTTTGTTGTATATACACATTTTAATACTTATTACCATTTGTTTTATCAGAAGCGTGGGAAATTTTAGTTTTATCTATAGGCAGTCATTCATTATTAGAGCAGGCTTCTGTTCCTCTATATCACATAATATCTATGTATATCTTTCATCTTTGCCCTCTCCAGTGTGGCCTCCACGTGGCTCTGTCTTGACAAACACCCTTCCTCAGACGAAGGTCTCATACATTAGGAGAATTCGGATGCTGAGGACGGGTGCCTGACAAACCGCACTGGGTATTTTATCATGTTTTACAACCTTTTAGATGCAATATATTTTAAACATTTCAGTAACTTAAACGAGGGAGCAATGATCAGACAAAATATGGATAATGTACAAATATAAATAAATAATTCAAACATTTTTAACTTACTACAGACTGTTTTCCTAGTTCAAACACCCCTGACCCCTGACCCATGCCCCCAGCCGGTACCCTTTAATAATGTTAATTATTTAAAAAAAACAAAAAACGAAAAACTTTGGTGAACCCCATAATCTTCCTTGGGCATATTGAATGATCAGTGCAAGACTATTGCAACTACATATGAATAAAGAAGGAGATACAATAGTTTTGCACTGAACCCTCGATTAAATTTAATTGATTATATTAAACTGTCTGCTTAGTTGCTGTCATGGTAGAGGGACTATAATCCTTAGAAATCATCATCTTTAAAGGATTTATAATTTTTTCAAGATTGCTGTGTGCCCGTTTAAATACTGATAAAGGTGATCCTTTGGGAGCAACACACACAATTAAGAGAACAAAGCAGCAGACTCGGTTTTATTGAGTCTATTCATGAGAAGTAATTAAAGAAGCAACACCTCTCACGCCCCTAGCACCGGCTTAAGCGGTATTCTACTTCAAAACTACCTATATTGGGCTCGTTGGTCCCAAAGGACCAGTAAAAATAACACTACTGATTCGTAGCACGGGGAGACTTTTTAAAGCCGCCACACCGCACTAAACGAACGCTAGTGTGAATGTCAATAAATACTGATAAAGGTGATGCCTTGGGAGCAACAAACACAATTAAGAGAACAAAGCAGCAGACTCGGTTTTATTGAGTCTGTTCATGAGAAGTAATGAAAGAAGCAACACCTCTCACGCCTCTAGCACCGGCTTAAGCGGTATTCTACTTCAAAATGATATATAGGGTCCTATAGAAACCACAGCGTCCGAACGAAATGGCATCGTAGGTCCGCACTGTACTTCAAACATGGAATAGAAACTACAATGAAAGAGACAAAAAACAGCAGAAAGGGAGGTGAAGACAGGGTTACCGACTTGGAACGTTCAGTAGGCAATTAGGCCTACTGGTTAGCTTGAATCGATTTTATATGCGCACAATCCTCGCTATTATCCTGTCTTCAGCGCCCAAATAGACAAGACAGTGTAAACAAAACTACATCCCATCAAAAGGAATTCTCTAACAATAGAAACTAACTAAAGATACACATACAAAATAATAAACATCTCAGGATGTGTCCAGAATCGTACTGAACAACCATAGTAGTTGCAGCTAAAGAGAAAACCAATCTAGGGTACGACCAGAAAACCCGAGGGACGAAAGCTCAAGCACCCACCTCCCTTAGTTGTGGTTTCAGTAGGTACAATCATAGAGTCCCAAGAGGTAGTCCAGTCATCGCACAAGTGAAAAGTGAAGCGTAATGACTGACTGTAGAGGGGTCAATCACTAAACATGCAGTGCGCTGTAAAACCAAAGGGTTATATCCTTTTCTGACGAACATCCTGATTAAATTTGTAAAGCGGTCAGGAAACCCGTGAGACCCCTTTAACTTACGAAGTTTATAGACCACATCTCCATAAAATGAGGGTTGTGATATGCCTAGTCGCAGAAGTGTTTTAAGGTTGGTGTTGTACTTTTCCAGCAGGCCCTCGTTGCGGCGGTAGAATTTAGAGAAAGATCTACGTAGTTTGTGATAACGAAAACCCTGCTAAAGAAGTTTACTTGTAATAACTTGATTTCGATCATTGAAGTCTATAACATCATTACACGCTCTAGCAAATCGAATGAGCTGGGAGATATACACCCCATATGAGGTAGCACGAGGTACATCTCCATCCAGGTGTGGATAGTTAACGATGTTAAAATTGAAATAATCTCTCTTATCATAGATTTTAGTATGAATACAATCATTTGAAATCGAGAGATGAAGATCGAGAAATGCTGCTTCTGTATCCAAACTGTTGGCTTTATTCAACGTGAGCTCTGGTGGATAAATGTTAGTAACCATATGAGCAAAGAACGGATTATCAATATTGAGTATGTCATCAAGATACCGGGAAGTATTATTAAAGGCATCAATAATTTCACCCTGGCTAGCAGGTGACAAACTCAACATAAAATCTCTTTCATAGCAGTACAAAAACAAATCTGCAACAAATGGCGCACAGTTAGTACCCATAGGAATACCAACAACCTGGCGGTAAATAGTTTTACCGTATGTTATAAAGATGTTATCCAGAAGAAAAGATAAGGCTCTACAAACATCAATACAAGTCCACATATTGGGCTCGTTGGTCCCAAAGGACAAGTGAAAATAACACTACTGATTCGTAGCACGGGGAGACTTTTTACAGCCGCCACACTGCACTAAACGAACGCTAGTGTGAATGTTAATAAATACTGAAGTTGAACTTGACGCAACTTAGTAGTAGTGTTGTGCTGCTTACTAAGTTGAACAAATAAAAGTTTTACATTGATGTTCGTTAATACATACAAATCTGGGCATCTGTTTCTGTGAACACATTTTCTATCTTATTGTGTATTATGCATATGCAGAACGTATATGCTCTATGAGTCGTTTTGTGATGTACATGTATATATGCTTAAAGGCACTTTAAGCACTTTTTTATTGATATTTTCTTTGTTCGGTCATAAAGGGAGGTAATAAAATAAAATGTTTGGCTCATATAAAACATTTATTTTTTAATTTACTATTATGCTTGTTATTATGAATATAGAGTATGCCTTGGTATTAAAAGTGTTAGTTAAATACGTTTTTGTCTCTGATATGTAAGTCTATGGAAACAATATCTTGTTTCTTTTAAAGGGAGGTAATACAATTTATTTAAAGGGAGGTAATACAATTTAAAAATAAAATATTAAGGCACACAAGCCAATCTTCATTATATCAAACTCACGGCTTTCCGTTATTTTTTCTACATAGCTTGCAATTTTTCAATCATTAATATTATAAATTATAAAAACAGTTAAAAGCAATTTTTTCCCATATTACTTACTGTTGATTATATTGCGACCAATTACTACATGTATAGCTATGCTATACCTCCGCTTCTTTTAAGGAATCACGCTCTCCATAACGAAACGTGGCGTTGCATCAGTCGCGTCACGTAACAACTTTTTATTACTTGCATTTCTCAAACACTTTCATTCTGCAGGTGAGAAGGTTCTAGGCCCATTCTCCGTATTTCATCTCGATGTACATGGAGGATGAGCTTGGCATGTTCATTCTTGTTAGGCACCATATAACCTTTTATGTATTGGTGCGCCTTAAAACCCCAATTCAATTCAATTTAAACACTTTCAAAAGGATTGTTACCAAACATATACACAAAACAACTGATGGTCCCTCTATATCGCACATTGTTCTTTGCCTAATTACACACTTATGACCGTTTGTTTCACACGTTCGTGTAAGCGGGGCAAAGCTTGCGGCTTTGATAACGCATATTATGAGCATTTTATATATGGAGGTGACATTATAATCAATTATGCCGTGTTAAACTATCTTATACTCCCCTGACAATGAATAAGGAAATTATAATTACCCTTCACAAGGGCATCAAAAAGCGTAAAGATGATCCTAATAACTATAAGGCCATCACGTTATCTCCTACGCTACTAAATTGCAAACTATAAGTGCTCAACAGGGGGATTTTAAGAATAACTGGGGAGCACAATGACCTCATTCTCGCTTAGACAATGTATTCTTTATGGAAAAGAAAATAACAGTTTAAGTTTGTTTTCAAGACTCCAGGCAAGCCTTTGATCGCTTGTGGCACGACGGTCTTTTTGTTAAGCTTTACGCAACAAATATAGAAGTCCATCCCTTTCTTGCTTTTGTTGATATTTACCGCAATATGACGACGTGTTAGAAATCAAAGACGCATGTCTGAGTAGTTTAGTGTTTTACAAGGTACTAGACAAGGTGGTAAAAGCTCACCTTTATTGTATTTATTATTCATAAGAGAGCTGGAACACAGCAGTTTCGGTTTGTGCATCTTCAATTTAACGTCTGGTTCACCTACAGTAGCAGATGACATTGTGTTGGTCTCATTTTCTAAGAACGGCCTTGATAACATGTTACGTTTATGTAACAGTTATGCCATGAAATGGCGATTTGAATACAATCCGTCGAAATGCGCCGTTATAGTTTTTAATGAAACAAATTCTGAACAAGCCCAAGTTGGATATTAGGCGATAATTGCATATCCGAAGTTGAGCAATACACCAATCTTGGTAATATTTTTGTTAAATATTTAAGCATCGAACACTTTGTACGCGAATCAAACAAGAAATTAAGAGGTACGTATTTAAGCCTTGTTAATAGCGTTATTCATCCTAATCAAAAGAAATATAAAAAGATCGGACAGGGAAAGTAGCATTCAAGGAGGACAGTCAACCACAAAACACAGAAACAAACACGCAAACAGACAAAAAAAAAGGCAAAAGCAATAATAAATGCAAACGACATCACAAACACAAAAGGGTTGACAATAGGGCTACCGCCTTGGAACGGTCAGTGGCAAAGTAGGTCACTGGGGGGGGGGGGTGTTTAAACCGGTTTTAGGGTGCACCAAACCTCACACTTACCCTACTTCATCCCATTAAAACAGGACAGTGTAAATAAAGAAATCCCCGCCATGATCTAATCTCTAACCAACAAGGCAGCATCAATAGGCAATATAAGTAAAACACAAATATGCTCGTGTAAATATAATACAAAAAAAAATAGCATAAAAAGCCACAATGAAGGTACACAATGACTTGGCAGAAGCCAGAGCAGTAAAAGAATAAAACATTAATGATCATGGACAAACATCAAACGCCACCGTCCCAATGGGCTTTAGGTAGGCGTCATCATATGGTCCACAGCCTGTCTGGTCATCGTACAAATAAAGAGGAAAGCATATTGGCGAACTGTAAAAGGGTCCACCACCACAAAATGATAGGGTCATAACCTCTTTTGATAAACTTTTTAAGAAGTTTAACAAAGATAGTATGAAAGTGATCATGACCAAGAATCTTACGAAGTTTATAAATCACATCACCATAGAAGTCAGGTTGTGATAGTTCTTGTCGCAGAAGATTCCTTAAATTACCTTTATATTTGGAAAGAAGAACAGGGTTACGATAATAAAATTTTGCAAAGGTTTTACGAAGTTTATGGTAACGGTAACCCTGATTGAGTAACTTTTTAGTTATACTGCTATGAAACAGATTTCAAGTTGAGTCTTTCATCCGATACTCAAGCTGATGTAATTGAAGCCTTTAATGACACCTCTCGGTATTTGGATGACATATTAAACATTGACAATCCTTTCTTTTCTACTATGGTTAATAATATCTATCCTAAGGAACTTCAACTCAACTCGAGTACAAGCTCTAGAAAAACGAATAAGTTGAGACACATACACCCCATAAGAAGTTGCTCGGGGAACATCCCCATCCAAGTGGGGATAATTAAAATGTCAAAATTAAAATCATCTCTCTTGTCACAGATTTTGCTAATTTATTTACCATTTTCAATCGAGAGATCTAAATCAAGGAAAGAAGCGTTATTATCAGATATATTAGCTTTGTTATGCTGAAGTTCTTTAGGATAAATATAATTAACCATAGTTGGAAAGAAAGGGTTGTCAATGTTCAATATGTCATCAAGATACCGAGAGGTGTCATTAAAGGCTTCAATAACATCTGCCTGGGTATCTGGTGAAAGACTCAACATGAAATCCCTTTCATAGCAAAATAAGAACAAATCTGCGACAAGTGGTGCACAGTTCGTACCCATAGGGATACCAACAATTTGTCTATAAACGGTGGTTCCATACCTGACGAAAACATTATCTAATAGGAAGATGAGTGCTTCACAAACTTCATAGCAAGTCCACATAGTATAATTGTCTAAACTACCGTTAGTAAAAAACGCTTTTATATTATTACATGCCAAACATGTAGTATTTTCTCTAGCGAATATTGTTTGAATAAGAGAAATTAGCTTGTCTTTAATAAGGTGATGTGGTAAGGTTGTATATAGTGTAGAGAAGTCATAAGTGCTTATTGATGAAACTTGACCTTTATTGAAAATTTCATCAAGAACGTCTCCTGAATTGTTTTAGACCAAAATAAATTAATCCCAGAGTTTTCATAAGTTTTATCACAATATAGTTTAACGTGATCTTTAACGACAGTAAGACAAGAAGTTAAAAGTTTGGAGATGTTTGTTGTGGTGCAGGCTCTAGAATTAGAAATAAAGCGAGCCTTAGATGGATTTTAATGTAATTTAGGAATCCAGTACATAGTTGGCAGTTTATTTTGCTTATCGTTTACACCAGCCTTGAAAGTAGTGCACCAAGTGATATGTGCGGAAACAACATCATCCTCAGTAGAATTAACTGGAGTATACGAACTGGTTCTGCCGAGTTACAGAGATAAAACATTGACGTAATGTAGGAGTCAAACAATAATTACATTATTAACTGCTTTATCTGCAGGAACTAAAACAAATTTATTATGAAATTCCTGAATTCCCGATTTTAAATTACGACAGGAAAACCTAGGTCTCGGAGGAAGTAAAGAGGGGTTAGCATTATAAAAGTTAATACGTATCTATAATTTTCAGAATTGACTATTTCCAAGTAGAGAGTGAGTTTGGGTCCGCATGTTCTCTACGACACCATTTGATACTAAAATCTTCAATGGAGAGGGCGATCTGGGCACGACAGACATTAAAATCAATAGTTGAAGGTAATATATATTTAGGAATGCCGAATACGTTTATCAATAATATCAAAATTACCAGTGATGACATGACCCGCTGAAGCATAGCAAAATTTTGATGTGTTGCATTCACATTCCTTAGGTGTATTATGTACTATATCAAGGTCAGAAACAATTTTGTTGTAGTTGAAAATAATATTTCTAATAGGCTTTTTATACTTATAACAAATTACAGGACTTTCGGAATGTTTGAAATATTTTGGGATAGAATCAACTACATGAGTATCTCGAAAAATACTAGGCATGTCAATGAAATCAATACCTTTATTAATATATAGTAGTTTTAGAAACTTCCTGACGTGATCAGACTCCTTGTCAATGTGGGGTCGGAGAACATGTTGTGTATAGCTTTGAAACATTAACGTCACTCACAATTTATAAATCGGTTGTTCTGTTCGGGTGTGAATTATGGAACACGTTATCCATATCTGACTTCAATTAAATAGAACGAGGGCATCGACTTTGTATTAAATTTATTTACCTCGTTATATTCGGACAGACGTAGCGTTCAATGCTCTGGGCAATTGAATCTGAAATTGACTATAGAAAATTTCAATTTTTCTCACAATTATGCAGATTACCCTGCAAGTATGTATGAAAACAAATATTTGTCAATAGATTATTGAGATATTTGAATGATAATAAAGAAACACATGTTTTTATTCCCGATATATACAGATTACTTGTTAAATATGATTTAATTAACTGTCTGCATAATTTTGTTGACCACTCAGTTTTTCCAACAAAATGTACATGGAAGAGGGTTTTAAAAAATAAAATATATGCATTACAATCTATACAAATGTCATCAAGACTTGACTCAATGATGACAGAAGATCAGGTGTTAAATAGTTTTAATATAAATGCTCCATGTCGAATATGGCAATTAAGTAGAAAAATACCGGGACTAAGACTACAATGAGAAACAGCGATACGTGTACTGGGTCAATTATTATCATTCAGCCGCCCGGAAAAATGTCCAAAGTGCAACAGAATGATATATAATAAAATTACACATATTGTTAATGTATGCACTGAAAACAATGCACTAAGAAATGCACTATGGACAGCTATCTTAAGCTATGCTGGCTTCATGCTGTAAGTTCATATGGAAAGGCCAAACTGAACAACTTTTCACTTAATTGCTGGCCTAGGTCATTACTACTATACTGATAACAGTGATCATTTACTTATAATTATCATAAACATTATTCACATTATTCACAAAATGTTTTTGTGAGAACGGGTAAAACAATGTTTATATACTCAGCAAAAATAGAAAGTATCCACTTTGTTTTCCTGCAAAATCTGAGACTGTAAGAAAGAACTAAAAAATTGTAGCATGATTTTCTTTTAATAACATCTTTGTTTGATGTTCACACAAAATTTCATCGAAATATACCGGATGCTTAAAAAATAAATCAAACTTTAAAAACATAAGTGTGAAAACAAAATTCACAAAACTTAACAAATGTAAAGATTAGCGACATAGCACAGATTTAGCAGTCTAAGCCCATTCAAATACACAGAACAATGTTCACAACCTCGCTAATATCTCATGTGTCCATCGTTACACCGAATACACTCAAAAATGCGACGTCGCATGCTTCTGACGTAACGACTGACGAAGCATCGAGCAAATTTGGGACGTTGTATACGTCAGGATGACCCTATCCAAAGTGTTCAGGACCTTGAAGCAGTACCTGTCCGCGAATGGAACATATTACCTCCAGAATTCGTCAATCGTTACGTCAGAAGCATGCGACGTCGCATTCTTGCGTGTATTCGGTGTAAGGTGGATACATGAGATATTAGGGAGGTTTTGAATATTTTTCTGTGTGTTTGAATCGACTAAGACTGCTGAATCTGTGTTATTGTCTTACCTTTACATTTGTTCAGTTTGTGAATTTCGTTTTCACACCTGTGTTTTTAAACTGTGATTATTTGTTTTATTATTCGGTATATTTCGATGAAAATTTGTGTGAACATCAAACAAAGATGTTATTAAAAGAAAATCATGCTACAATTGTTAGTTCTTTCTTACTGTCTCCGATTTTGCAGGAAAACAAAGTGGATTCTTTTTATTTTTGCTGAGTATATATAAATAACCAGGTATAGTCACAAGTAGTCATTTCATATCCCTATGAACTCTTGTATTTTGTTTCGCAATGCTTCATTACAGGGGAACAGGCTCCTTGTATATACATAATCAAAACGAAGTAAAATATCCCAATGGATGACACCTACTCAGTTAAATACTAATGAGCCGGTCACAACCATAGGTGAAAGTTTGTCCTTATAGATAATTACATATACATTGTTACTGTTTTGGAAAAATATCGGTGTATTCTTTAAAATACACAATGGTTAGCTAACATGTTTATGCTTTATGATATTGTGATACAGCCGAGTATTATTACTATGGTTTTCAAACACGTAGAAAGGAGTGAATGGCTTTATGCGCATAATTAAATTTAACTATTGATCGATACATTATGTAAATATGTTCTTTTAATATTTTTGCCATCTAAAATTACTGTACTATTGACCTATATGCATCATTGTTTATATATGGTCTCCTATAAATGGAGGAAATACAGATTATTATTATTATTATTATTACATGATGATATGATGTGTCTCTGCATAAAAGGTTTTCGCTTCTGCAATATTTTACAGAATTATGGACCTTGGTTTTACTTAGAATTTTTTTTTTCAAATTAAAAAAGGAGTATTTTAGAAAATTATTAAGATTGATTTTCCCCATTTACATCACCTATATCAAAAAAGCAGGTGATAGTTCTAGTTAAAGCTAAGGTTTAATAATGAAAAAAACACTAAACACCGGGGAAAAAATCATTTTATGCAAAGTCCAAATGATAATAAAATTCACATCAGCATTTAATGCTTGATACATATTTGAAGATTTGTGTGCCTTTAAATTGTGACAAATGGGGGCTCGTCCGGGATTTGTTTTGCTTTATTGTAATATATTATTACATACTTTGCTATAGCAAATTCGGCAGATTGGATTCTGGAACTATTGTCAACTTATGTGACTTAGCTTTTGCATTGTATATACTCAACATTGTGTAACAATGGAGAGGTTTGTTGAGTTAGGAAAGGAGATTGGTTTGAGTGGCAAAGAATTTGCTAGATTTTGTTACAGAGGAGAGTGTAAAAGCAGAAAATATGGAAAGCTGAAAGTAGAAATCTTCAAAGTTTCCAGAATACTGAAAGTTTTCCCTCTGGCCATGTAGCGTAGTATAGTCATTTAATTCGCGTGGAATGCAATTTCAATTTTGCTTTTAATTATTGCAGTAGAGTAGTTTATTTAGTCCCCTCCTTTTAATTTTGTAGGTGGCTATTATCAGGAGTCCGAGTAGACCATAGAAGGCAGAGAGGGCTTGATAGTTAGCAGCCAAATACACTAGTCCCATTTCGATTCCACGTTTCCCCAAAGGAGTTCTGATATTAGCCGGAACCCTTTTAAACTACACTTTACGGTGGAAAACCGAATTGGCCAGATGAGAGGAGACTTATAACTTTCACCATGTGGGGTCTACCAGTCCAGAAGCTGGCGTTGTTTTAATGTGTTTTAATTAATTTTATCTCGTGGAACATGGTTATGCCTAAAGTAGATGGAATGTGTGATAGCACATGTAACTGTAGTGAGTCAGTTGTGCTGATACGGTGTGGACACAATTTATTGGTGAATTTGTAAATATGTGGCGTAGTTGAATTGGTCATGCCTGTGTGGCAAGTATAGTGTAATAGCGTGAGTGTTAACCTGTTTGGTTAAGTAGAGTTATTCCTTGACTGTGTGTCCAATATAATTGGAATAAGTAGCCTGTGTGACAATGTGTAATTATCAACCTGTGTGGTTATTTCACTGTGAATTTGCCTGTGTGGCTAATTAATTTCCTGTGTGGATAAACTCAGTGAACTTTCCTGTGTGGATATTTTGACAGTGTAAACTAGTGACGAACTGTGTATGACTTGTGCAGACTATGGTGTAACGGTGTATTATTTTAACATTGAATAACTTTGATAAATGTTAGTAGTTAGACTTATAATGAAGTGCATTCGTGTAATAGTGTGATTGCTAAAGTTCAGTATGGTGTGTCAGTAATATTATACTGGAAATTGGATGTATATGCTGGAAATATAGTAGTGAAAATATCTATTGTGTTGTCAGTTGCTTTATCCATCTGCTATAAAAGAATCTGGGAGCACGATTATTGCCATTATAAATTATAGTTGGATGTATATGCTGGAAATATAGAAGTGAAAATATAAATTGTGTTGTCAGTAGTTGCTTTATCCATCTGCTATAAAAGAATCTGGGAGCACGATTATTGCCATTATAAATTATAGTTGGATGTATATGCTGGAAATATAGAAGTGAAAATATAAATTGTGTTGTCAGTAGTTGCTTTATCCATCTGCTATAAAAGAATCTGGGAGCACGATTATTGCCATTATAAATTATAGTGGAAACAATTGTGACAAAATAAAAAAATGGTTAAACACTTACATACACTCATACACAAGCCCTTGGGGACAGCTTTCAATCGTTATGCACACTTACATATAGATGGCAGCAACCATGTTTTTATTGGAAAAGGTCAATGAGAATGACCTTGTGACCTCGACATGTTTAGACCATTTATTGAAATTTTGATACGTGATTGACAGCGCTAAAGCATGTCCCATTGACATATTTTCTAGTTTAACTTTGAAATGGATATTTAATGTTATGACTACAGGCAGTAGCGGAGAAGGTCATTGCCAGTCCAGAGGAAGTTGCTTAATAATAAGTATTCAGACATAAATAAACACTGCACATTTGGCAGCTATTTCGATTTATCAGCAAACCCCCAGTGGCCTACTTTGCTACTGACCGTTCCAAGGCGGTAGGCCTATTGTCAACCCTTTTGTGTTTGAGGTGTAGTTTACTTTTATTATTACTTTCGCCTTCTTGTTTGTCTGTTTCCATGTTTGTTTCTGTGTTTTGTGGTTGACTGTCCTCCTTGAATGCTACTTTCCCTGTCCGATCTTTTTATATTTCTTCTTGGTAACTGATTTAGGTTACAAGTGGTTATTAGGGAAAAGTATCTGCTACTCTAAACCAAAGGAAGATAATAATTTGGCATTTTAATCACTTCAGGCAGTTATAAAACTTGTAACTGTTTAAGGTTAGAGCTCTGACTGATAAATGGATTGGTCTTAATTCCAAGAAAGGGAAAAAAAATGGGTATTAGTGCATCTGAACATGTGAATATTGAGCTCAGTTTCTAAGACTATACACTGGTCAAAATTGCTAACCGGTCATTTTATTATTTGTAATATTATATCAGATATTGTATATTTTCAGTTGATATTTCATACAAATAAATATGAGCAGCAAACAAAACAATCAATATACTTTGTAACTTCAAAATTCGCACTTCCGGTCTCGTGGCTTATTTTGGCGCGAAATCGCATTATTCTCCCGTGCTGCACGAGGTAAGATTTGAACATGTGTTTGTGTTCTCGGAATTGTTTATCGTTTCAATCCCAAACAAAAACTTACTAAAAATTGAATAAAAAATGCATCGGTTGACAACGGAAGTGCGTGGACGGACCGTCGGTATGATTATTGCAGGTACTTTGATTCGGCATGTAAAGGACATTGCGTAATTTGTTCATTTTTATTAATTTATTTAATCCATTTTCAACGTTTTATTTTCTCTTTTTCAAATCCAGTATTGTGTATTATAATATTCCTAATCCTTCCGGCAGGTTAGTTTATTCATAAGTTTACTTGTCTGTCCGTCCGTCACTTCGTTTGTTCGTTCGTACATGATTCTGTCTAACCATGTTCATTATTTCTAAAAAAGGCGCAAGAATGAGTTGTTTTATATTTATAGGTAGCCAGAACAGTCAACAGAAGTTTTTCAACAATGCACGACCTTTGGCTCAAGTACAATCGCACCGAAGTGTTGATAACCTTCACCGAAGGCCAAAATGACGTGTGACATTGCAGCGTCAAGATCGCTACATCCTTGTAACACACCTTCGTAATAGAAGAATAACAGCGACAGATACTGCCAGACGTTTTATAAGCGTTCATAATAGAAACGTGAGTGATCAAACAGTACGAAATCGAATACAGATCATGGGATTGAGAGCGAGAAGACCTTTTGTGGGATTAGTATTGACTGGAAGACACCGGCGAATTCACCAGAGCAGACTGGGCAAATGTCGCCTTTACAGGGCAACAACATTCAAACAATGGAGTGGCCGCCATGTAGTCCGGATTTAAATCCAATCGAACATGTGTGGGACGAAATCGACCGTCGTGTGCGACAGTTACCAAGGCAACAAAATATTGCTGACCTCACAAGGGACATAGTCAATGTTTGGAAAAACATACCTCAGCGTTTTCTACATAACTACATAAATTCCATGCGACAACGCTGTTTAGCTATTGTACGCGCAAACGGCGGTCATACGCGATATTGATTTTTGTAAATTTGAAATTACTGGTATCTATGAATTTCGATAAAATAAACTTCTTTGAAATTCATCAAATACTTTGCTTTACTGATACCTTTTTTTTATGAGACAAATAAATAAGAAAATAACAAATGATCGGTTAGCAATTTTGACTAGTGTATACCCTATGATCTCCAAGTTTTATACATGTCGGTGTTTTTTCCTATATGTTGGGAACATAACTCGTACCGTCACAATTGCGAATTTCAGTGTGACTTTTCATAAAATTCGGGAAAATACGGTAAAACATTAATTTCATAATTGTATCTTTAATACTGTTTAATGTACACAAAGATTAACAGAAGCATTTATATGCTTGTCGACCTCAATCATTGGCACGCTTCAACAGCAAAAACAAAAAAATGGAAATTGCAAAAAAAGATGTTTTGGCTTTGGGAATATGACTGAATTAGGGTTACCAGTATAAAAACTCGGTCGGGCATCAACATTTTATTTTTATTATATCTCAGCAGTACCATGTCCGATCTTCATCAAATGTTTAAAGCATCTTCTTCTCATCAAGCACTTGCCATACCCTGAAAACTAGGTCACTGTGACCTACTTTCTCCAAAATATACCTTATGTTAACCTTTTTGTTTAAGTTTCTGGGGGACTGGTGTGAATTTTTGTTATACAGCATTACCATGTCTGATCTTCATCAAATTTTTAACAGCGCCATCTTCTCATCAAGCAAATACCATACCCAGAAAACTAGGTTATCATTACATTAACCTTTTTGTTTAAGTTTGTTATGTTTGTCACTGAATGTTAACTTTTTTGTTTAAACTTGTCATTTCTAAGCATTGTCATGTCCGATTAATACAAACATGGGACGGTATTCTGACATATACCAAACATTACACCTAAAACCCCGATTTTAACGCCACTAGGCATTACCTCTCGTATATTTTATATTTTCTCTATTTTGCAGACTACCTCAGAAGGGACAGCGTAATATCATGATTACGAGTGCCTTGCCATACGTAAACAATGTACCTCATCTAGGCAATAGTATTGGCTGTGTCCTCAGTGCAGACGTGTTCTCAAGGTAGACGAAAACAACTTCGTTATTAGCTTTCAGATTTATTTTGTCCTTCGAGTTTCTTGAAGTCACCGTAAAAATGTTTACTGTCACATGTATTGACTACTTTCGATAGTGACAAGAAATAATAATTATTGATCAACCTGTAAGGAAGAAATATAGATGAAATTGTAATTTTCGGAGATGGGTATTAAGTGGGGTAATGTCCTCAGTTGGGAACTTAGGGGGATATGTCCTAAGTTTAAATTTAACTTATTTTGTCTGCCATTGATATCATTGTCAGATTTCTGAGTAATATACTACCATCTGCATAGTTTAACATTCATGTCTGCATCTCAGATATTGTAGTATTCATAACTACAACTGCGTGTACGTCTGCGACACAGACGAATATGAAACAGCAACAGAAACCAAGGCCATCTCGGAGGGAATTACTCCGCAGCAGATCTGTGACAAATACTCGGCCCTACACAGGCAGATATACGAGTGGTTCAACATCGACTTTGACTTCTTTGGTAGATCAACAACGGAACAGCAAACACAGTATACACATAGTGGTTATTCTTATACAATTACTTAACTCATTGTTTACAACAGCAATAAACTACTAAAAAGACGATGAAGTAGATTATTTTTTGTCTGCATTCAACTTTTTGATTTAAAAAAAATAAAATTAATGTTTAAATTTATGTTGCATTTTGAGAAACATATATATTATTATTTTGTTTTATATTAAGTTACATGTACATGTTATTTGGGTTAAAGACAAAAGTTGCATCAGTGGTAGTTCTGGCCCTTCCCAAATACTGATATTCCATTAATATTGATATATAAATTCATCTTGATACCTTAGGCTGCCTTTCATCGTTAATTTGCTTTATGTAATCAATGAATGAATGCTGTTTTACAACCCTGTAACTGCTTGGGCTATATCGGGTTGGAATGGGTGAATTGTGACAAATGTAGATGAAGACAGCTACCGAAAATTAAATCATTATTCAACTGAAAATCATGGTATACAGTAACCATCGGTGGAATTCTACCTTTCGTTAGTAACCATTGGTGGAATTATACCTTACGTTAGTAACCATTGGTGGAATTCTACCTTACGTTAGTAACCATTGGTGGAATTCTACCTTTCGTTAGTAACCATTGGTGGACTTCTACCTTACGTTAGTAACCATTGGTGGAATTCTACCTTCCATTAGTAACCATTGGTGGAATTCAACCATCCGTTAGTAACCATTGGTGAAATTCTACCTTCCGTTAGTAACCATTGGTGGAACTCTACCTTCCGTTAGTAGCCATTGGAGGAACTCTACCTTCCGTTAGCAACAATATTTGGATATTTCTTTACCTACAGTAAAAGGCTGATACTATGTAAAAAAGTGTATGATAATGGACCTTTGGAAACGGCCGAGCACGACACATACGAAATATTGCAGTCTCGGTTTGATTGAGACTGTTCATGAGCGATAGTGAAATATGCTAGCTAACGCTCACGCCCTCTAGCCCCGGGTTGAGCAGAACTCAATATTCATAAAATCAATAGTACAACATTTTAACCATCCCGAAGATGGCATGCATATGGCGCTGGACATGGAGTGTACTTCTTCCCCATGTCGTACAGCGTATGGTCCCAGTATCTAATAAAATGAAATGCCCCGAAGAGCGAAATAAACATAATGGTTAGTTGGGAGCAGCGGTTATGAAATATTATATTCGCTGGCATTGCTACGGTATTATGTGTGATTTCAAGATAGCCCAGGACATCTTCCGGCGTCTACATGATCGGGGACACATCCTTCATGATACTATAGAACAGCTGCATTGTAAAAGTTGTGAGCGGTAAGTATTGTAACAAACTATTCATGTGTTTGTACGAAGGTTAATAATTCTTACGCCCTTGTAAGATGATGAGATAAAATGGGGTTTTACGTCATGTTAGCGATTATCTTCTCCTAGGTTTGGATCAAACTTGGGTTATTTATCACACAATATCTGCTGGCCTTGCAGTTGATGCCCTATGGGTAATGGAACATGTCCTGGTGAAATAAGAAGACTCTTGGGAACACATTAAATAAGACTTAATTATATTACTAATAAAGAGAACTAATTGCTTTTATTGACAATAATAACGGTATGAAAGTAATTTATTTTAGCCAGATTAAACACACATTGACGGGTGAATGCGAAACTTATAGATACAATAGTTTTGTACTGAACACTTAAATATAAGTTAGGTGACATTAATTGCACTAATTACGGTTTTTAATAAAAAAATATTTAAAAACATTTCCTTTCCATTTTCATATCTTTAGCAGACAGATTTGTCGAATGCACGTGCCCATTATGTGCATTTGACGATGCTCGAGTTGACCAATGCGTGCGGCAAGCTGATTGAGAAAACCCAAGTGTAAGCTGTGTAGGGTTTCAGCCCAGATCAGATCAACCATTCTGTTTTGTCTCAGAAGTATTCCTTAACGCTATCTGCATTATTTTGTGTAACACCAGGTAGTATCCCAGTAGCGTCTCTACCTCTGCACACAATATGTGCATACAGGTGTTACTGTCAGCGGCAATACGACAAATAAATACTTAAAAAATTGCATTTATATACTAAAGGAAAAAAGAAATGCAACTCAGGAATATCCGCTGTATAATTTCTATACTGCAGTCTTAATTCCACATAATATTCAAGAGAAATCCCAAGATGTTTTATAAAAAGAAAAAAGACTACAGCTAGTTAGAGAAAAGACAACACTGTGCTGTTTTAGACTTTTTAATCATAGTACACTTTGTAACACAATATTCATAAATGTTGAATTTCCACTTTGAAACTTTGAGCCATTTCAGTACTGTATTTAATGTAAAGAAATTGCAAAATTTTACATCCTAAGTTTGCCCACCTGCTTGAGCCAAACGCTTCTTCTATCAATAATGAAACTTTTGAAGGGATAGCATTTGGTGTGTTATGTGTTTTTTTAGTCTTATTTCCGAAAGGACAGTTCTAATGTAGTCGTGTACCTTTCGATTAACAGCAGCATATTATACATACAATATATACCAGATTCCCGAGTTGCGTTTAATATATTTGTTTTGTATGGAAAAGAGTCTTTTATTTTGCAGACGCATAAGTGGGATACTTATTTCAATATAAGGCTATCTCTTTCAATTATGTTTTATTTAATTGGTGCAGGATCAACTTACTTGAGTATCATTATCAAATCATATACACGTTACATATAAATACTCACTGCTTTATTTCTTTGTTTCTACAGGGCGCTAATGATTGTAAGCAACAGCTTTGGTGGCACCATACAGATGATGACCTTGACCCCAGATGACCTTAACCTCGTGGCCCTAGTAAACAGGGAGCTGCACACATACATGGGGGACATGGAAGATGCAAAGTGAGTCAGTACGACTTGTAATCTAATCTGCGTATATATGTATAATAGTGATACTTATATTAAGTTATCGGTGGTACATTTTCAATTTCTTTTGTTTCTTACTTAATTTTTGATTCGGTGGTTCCACTACTCCGGCCGATAAAAGGCTCTGGGTATTGTTTAACCACTCATAGGATATGTTGTCTGCTTTTTAATTTAGTCTTTTGGCTGTTACTTGTGATACGCAGGCTTCATAACCGCTGCTCCCAACTAAATTCCATTATGTTTATTTCGCTCTTCGGGGCATTTAATACTGGGACCATACGCCGTACGACATGGGGAAGAAATATACTCAATGTCCACCGCCATATGCATGCCAGCTTCGGGATGGTTAAAATGTTGCACTATTGATTTTATGAATATTGAGTTCTGCTCAACCCGGGGCTAGAGGCCGTGAGCGTTAGCTAGCATTTTTCACTACCGTTCATGAAAGTCTCAATCAAACCGAGACTGCAATATTTCGTATATGTCGTGTTCGGCCGTTTCCAAAGGTCCACTCTCATACTCTTTTAAGTTATTTGATTTTTTAGGAAATTTGAATAGATTTAAAAAATCTAGCTGGTTTTAGGAGTTATTGTTTGAAAATGATATACAAAAATAATGTTACAGATGGTTGAAAGAAAAGTGAGGTATTTTGGGTTTAGTTTATTGTAATATGACGTAATATGACGTACACCCAAAATAGCCTCTTCTTGACATTTTTATTTCATGGCTTCTGCAACATAAACTGTAATAAACTATTTTTCTTAAGCTTTTCTCTTATTAACACACTTAGTGCATATTTTATTTTTTGCACTAGTTCCGAGCTTGCAAACAATACACGGGGTAATAGTGAGTTTTAATCAAGTAATTATGCCTGACGCAGTATGTGGAATTTTTAGTAGGCTTTGAATTACAAGGCGGATGTGATCCAACTTTTAGAAACTTTTCAGATTTTCCTACACCGCTTTCAGACATACATAGAGCAGAAAAACAAAACAACCTTGCAATCAATGTTTACGGATGCACAGTCAGCAAACTGGGAAGACCAACCATATTTCCATATGAGCATATATCTGATCAACCAAAGGAAATAAAAATAATCAATCTGCTTTTGATATGCTCTGAAGATGGATAAAAACAACATTACTGCTGGATTAAAAGATGAGTGGTCAAACAAAACATGCAGGTAAAACATATTTTTGTGAAAGATGTTTATACGGATTTTCCAGAGAGGATCTGCTCACAGAACATTATGATGACTGTAATGGTATCAATAAAATACCATTTAGATTAAGAATACCAACAGAGGGAAAAAACATATGTAAGTTTAAAAATAATCAAAATCTAATGCCAGTGCCGTATGCAATATATTCTGACTTTGAATGTGTTTTGAAACCCCTAACAGAAAAAATGTGAGACAAAACAGAATACACAAACGTGCCTGAAGTATATGCATCTGGATATATAGTTGTTAGGTATGATGGAGTATCAAAAACCCCAGTAATTTACCGGGGTGATGATGTAGTTGAAACATTTCTAAAAAATATAATCAGTGAATCCCAAATCATAAACAATGAATTTGCTAACCCCAAACGCTTGTGATGACTGAGCAAAATGTTGTTAACTACACCAAAGCAACTATGTGCTGGGTATGCAATCAATCATTTAACACCAAAGACTATAAAGTAAGAGATCATTGGCACTTTACAGGAAAATATAGAGGTGCAGCACACAAGACATGCAAAACTAAAACTAAAACCAGGCAAAACACCTCTACCTGTTATATTTCATAATCTCAAAGGATATGACAGTCACTTGATAATGCAAAAACTACACGCGGTCCATGGAAATATTACCTGCATCCCCAACAACATGGAAAGCTACATATCATTTAGTTTAGGTCAGTTAAGATTTATTGACAGCTGCCAATTTATAGCATCATCACTTGATAAACTAGTACAAGGTGCATCACCTGATGATTTCAAAATAACAAGAAGCATTTTGTAACACACCGCTGAACAAGGAACTTTATAAAATTAGAAAGTTTAAATCTGAGGACAATCACAACATAACATTACGGGAGCAGGTAGATAGAGCAAAACTTGAGTACATCATAAACCAAGAGGATGAGTTTGAGTTGGGTAGCAGATTTATTAATGGCAAAAACGTAGATAAACAATCTCAGATTGTTCTTCTCAAACAATATTTATCCCGAACAAACAAACGAGGTGAATGTGATATTAATTATCACCAAAGAAATAACTTTGGTCGGTACTGGACAACTCAGAAACTTGGATTACAAAACATGAGACACACAATCTGCAAAAATAAGATGGTTGATATTGATATGAAAAATGCACATCCAACTCTGCTAGGATGGTATTGCCATGAAAACAACATCCATAGTGATTCACTAGAACGTTACATAAACAATCGTGAAGAACTAATTGTGGAACTTATGGAATATCACAACATAAGCAGAGATGATGCTAAGAAAATCTTACTGGCGATTATAAATGGCAGAGAAGTAACCGTGCAATCTATTGATCCAGAATGGTATGTAAATTACTACACTGGCATGAGAAATATTATAAACGAAGTTGCCAGACTAAATCCTGAATTATACGAGCTTGGCACAAAACAAAAAAATGAACGCGGATCAACATACAACATTAAAGGATCTACAATTAACTTACGTATGTGCAAACTAGAAAACAAAGCACTAATGTCAGCATTTGATTGTCTTACTGAAAAAAATATAGAAGTAGGTGCTCTGGTATTTGATGGACTGATGATTTATAAAAATAATTTTAATATCAATGAGATTTTGAGTGGATGCTCAAATAGAGTAAAACAAGATATGGGCTGTGATGTTGCATTCACAGTCAAAGAGATGGATGAAGGATATGATATTAATCCAGAACAGATTAATGTTACACCAGATGTAACTTTATTATTTCGAAAAGGAGTATATCCTTATGAGTATATGGATGATGTAAAAAGATCTGAGGAAACTCAACTACCGCCCAAAGAAAAGTTTTACAGCAGTTTGAGAGATGAAAAAATAACTGCAGCTGATTACGAACAAGTTAACAATGTAAATGCGAAACAATGGGTGATTATCATGACAAGTATTTAAATTCGATGTAACATTACTCGCGGATGTGTTTCAAGCTTTCAGAAAAACATGTATGAATGCTTATGGACTTGATGCATTGCACTACTATACACTATGCTGCACCCGGATTATCTTGAGATGCTTGTCTGAAACTCACAGGGATTGAACTAGAGTTGCTTACAGATCCCGACATGTACGTATTCTTTGAAAAAGGAATGCGGGGTGGACTTAGTATGGTATTAAGACGACATTGTAAAGCTAACAATCCCATGGTGCCAGGTTATGACCCCAGCAAGGAAACAACTTTTATAGAGAACTATGATGAAAATAATCTTTATGGACATGCAATGAGTCAAGCAATGCCATATTCTGGCTTTGTGTGGAAAAAAAAAAACAAGAGGGGGGGGGGGGGATTTAATAAACTTAAACCTGGCAAAGGACAAATGCTGGAAGTTGATCTTACATGTCCCATGGAGCTACATGAATTATTTCATGATTATCCGCCAGCTACTGAGAAAATAAAAGTAAAAAAAGGAATGGTCAGAATACCAACTATCATTGTTAGAAAATTAAAGTCTGCTGTCAACCCCTAAATTAATAGCTCATTTGATGGACAAAACAAAGTATGTTGTGCATCACAGTGTTTTACAACTATATCTGGATCTGGGCATGAAGGTAACAAAAATACATAGAGTAATAGAATTTAATGAAAAAACATGGATGGAATCATACAACAACCTGAACACAGAACTTAGGAAAAAAGCTACAACAGACTTTGAGAAAAACTTTTCCAAGCAAATGAACAACTCTATGTTTGGTAAAACAATGGAAGACAAACGCAAGCGAGTAGATGTAAAAATAGTGAGAACTAATGGATCTGAAAATGAAAAAATAAGAAAAATAGTAGCTAAACCAACATTCAAGAGACGTATAAAATTCTCTGATGAATTATCAGCAATGCATGTAAGTAAAACAACTCTGACTCTTGACAAACCAATCTACAGTACTTGACAAGTCCAAAGAAATAATGTATGATGTTTACTATAACAAGTTAAAACCAAGATATGGAGATAATGCAGCTTGTTGTACACTGACACAGACAGCTTGCTAGTTGAAATAAAAAAAGAGAATGTATACAATGATATGTTTGAAATGAAAGATATGTTTGATCAAAGTGATTACCCTAAAGATAATTTTCTGCATGATGCAACCAACAAAAAGGTGCCAGGTAAACTAAAAGATGAGAATGCTGGAGTACCAATATCTGGAATGTTTGCAATAAGACCCAAACATTATATTATTGTGAGTGCTAATGATCGTGTTACTAAGAAAGCAAACGGTATAAAAAAATATGTAACTGACAAACATATCACTGTTAATGATTACAGGGATACAGTGTATAACAAAACAAAGCACACCTATGAGATGAATTCTATCGTGTCTTAAAAAAATCTAATATACACTATGAAAATAAATAAGACACCCGGATCGTCACTGGATAGTAAGGGATATATGATGCCGGATGGTGTTGGAATGGATCCATATGGTTATACCCCATCATAAAACGTCCAAGCTACAAACCCTGCAACTGACATACCTGGGGTTGACCAACCTTGACAAGCAAACGGTATCACGACATTCGCGTTTGGGTATCAGCAAGAACAATAAGTAGTTCTTCTTTGACAAATCCTCTCTGTGGTGCTGGTGCTTTTAAATAATATACTCTTATACCTTGCGTTGCCATATAACTATTAATCTTGTGAATATCTACACTCCATACAGGGTCAGTTGCTCTGCGTCTTCCGCCCTCTTGTTCTACGGGCTGATATAAATATCTTACACTGGATTCCGACAGATAGGATCTTCTTATAATGTTTTTATTTCAACAGGAGTTTGTTTTTTTGGTCTCCACATTTATTGCTTTGACAACGTCTGGTAATCTCTTTACCCACTCTCTGTTGCTCTTGTGTGCATCTATTTCCTTCGCAAACTGATAAAAAAACAATCTGTCAGCTAATGTTCTGTTAAATCGTTCCACTATAGCTTGGTCTCTGTGTATCTCTCTTCTGCCTCGTCTGATATTTACATTGTGTTTCGCCATCAACTGCGATACTGCACCCATGAGTTATCTACCTAGATCAACTTGTAATACATTTGGATATTTCAGATGCCGACTGTATATATTCTCAAATGCTTTGGCAACTTCTTTACTATCCTTGGAAGTCAGTGGCTCTTCTTCTTTGTACCTACTCGCAATATCAACCACAGTCAATGCATACTTATATGTCTTGCGTCGACCCAAGCCCACACTGTCATGCGGCAGGAATAACAAATCAGCTTGATGCACTTCATTCGTAGTGGAAACATCAAACCTGGGTCTAACTGTTTTCTTTGGTGCGGGTAAATAAATCTGCCACACAGCTTGTTTCTCTAGAAATTCTAATGCCTGTTTCTCGCTGACACCAGCCTCCTTTGCTAACTACTTAACTGCTGAGTAACCTCTTCAAAATCCTTTTGGGCTGTAATAAATCTCTCTCATTTTTTTCTATAAAAATATATATAACTATAAAGAAAAAACTATATCAATTTATACGTCACAAATCCAGTTGCAACCATGCTCATCACAATAAACATAATCTCTCTATTCTGTTGATCTGGAGATGGTGTGTAGAAATCATTCAACTTAGGCTCTGGTTCCGAAGGCAAATGATTACCAGTTATATAATAATACTGCTTCATAGCCTGGTCCACATTATCAAATGTCTGCTCTGCAGTTGCTCATTAATAAAATCTAATCTCCCTGTTCTTTTTTTATTCCACACCGCTTGTCTGCTTCCAATTGTTCTACGGCTTTGTTATGCCTTTGTCTTTCCTCATCTGAGTTTTTTCCCATTTTTGAAAACAGATAATTTGAACCGCTAAACGCCAATGCGTTTATTGCTGCGCCACCTATCATCATTGCTACTGCACTCGCCATTTTTTTCATATAGTATAATTCTTTTTTTTTTATCAAAATTACTACATAATATCCTCAGGAATAAAATAATACCTTGCTTAATCAACATATCCATCGTAGCCATTGCTAACAGTATATCTATGGACAGCATCCCAACATCTCCCATATTAAAATCCACTTTAGGTTCTGGTCTTTTTAGTAGTTTTCTGCCAATCTCAGAATATCAAATAGTTAGGAGTGTTTCCACTCCAGCGTGATACAGCATATTTACAATTTGTTTTCCGTCAATACTTGTTGCCATTTTTTTTATATGATTATAAGATTTTTTAAAATAATTAATTAAAAGCTAAACGGGTCTTTTGGTAGCGTGACAACAGGTTGTGTATCAACTTGCATAGCAACAACTGATTTATTGTTATAGATATACAAACCCAACACAGCAATGCCTAATAAAACCACACACAGAGGAATATAATTTTTATGTACGTTTATGTTGATGTGTTTTTCTGGTTCCTCTTCACCTCTTGTTACTTTTGTTATTGTATCTTCATTTGCATCATTTGCATCTTGTTTTACCTGAAGCAAACGCTTTGCCTTCCTTGCCGCTGCTCCCTTTTCCCCAGCCTCTATTCGTTTTGGATTTTTACTTTTTGTTGTGTAACAACAGGTTGTGTATCAACAGGTTGCGTATCATGTTCACTCTCTTGGTTCTCCATCATTTATATTACTGTCTGTATTTTTATTTTTTATTAAAATCAATATGTCTAACAGTTGTCAGCATTGCTGTAAATGGCGCTAAATCCATCCCGTATTTGTAATACAACTCGCAACAAGCATTTGTCAAAGCTTGATTAATAAACGGGTCTTCCTCCAAATCTTCTGTCAGTTTTGGTGGATTGATTACATTAACATATTTTGATACTCCCATCACATACAAGTTAATAAAAGAATTACCTAATGTCTTGGTCATACTTGCCCCAAGCCTTGCTTCATAACTGCAGTAAAGTTTGTTAATTTCATCCAGGGGCATACCATCTATATTCGCGAGTTGTATGTCTCTACCCGAATATTGTCGGCTACCACCGCCAGCAACTATGGCTGATAATCTTTCTTTTTTAGTGTCTTGCTGCTTTGACTCTGTGGAACCCTGTTCCGTCTGTTCCGATATGATATCTTGTAATGTTCTTCCGCATTCATTTTATATAAGTAATTTTATTTTTTATCTTGAAATAAACATAAAATACAAAACAACCAGCTGCAATATTTACCATGCAACTAGTAATTGTTATTAGTTCGAGGAGCATTGTTATATAATATTGCTATTTTTTCTATTAACATTGTTAATTTGCTGCAAGCATTGCTATTAACATTGCTAATTTGCTATGAGCAATGCTGTAAGCATGTCAGTATTGCTATTAGCAACAAAGCATTGCTGTTAGAAAAAAAAGCATCGTTGTTAGTAAAGCGTAAGAAAATAGTTATTATTCAACCCAATAACCAGTTGGTTGGTCAGTCCTCAATATTAACTTGGAATATTTAGTCTTTGCTAAAGCTTTTCTTATTCTGGTTCTCTCCTCCAACGTCGGAATAACATCCTTCTCTCTCAAACAATTTTCATAACTATCTCTGTCCTTGGTGTAAAACATACACAATCATTCTGTTTGCTCCCTCAAATCTTTCAATACAGAATTATATCACTGTGTAATGACCCACACTGATTGTTTGGCGTGACGACCAGAGAATGCCAACTCTGACAACATATCTTTTTACTTTGTTAATTCTTTTGTGGCTGAGCAATCATCAATGATGTATAGTGTGGGCTTGCCAGCATATTTATTGAAAAATAAACGCAACAGTTCTTGTAACATTTCTTTGCCGTTGCTAACAGGATTGACAATTTTTTTTTTTTTTATCTTCCGGATGTCTTACATCTCCTATCCAGGATCTATTTTTATAAACCTCGTTCCACTTTATAGTTGGACACAATATAATTATATATTCAAAAACTCCAACATACTCTTGTTCAAGTATGTCAAGAATAAACTCTGTCTTACCACAGCCTGTCTGACCACGGATATTTAGTATTGTACTCCTTTGAATCTTCCGTCTTCGAAATTGATTTGCGCATCTTGTATTATATATAGATAATATTTAAAAGTTCATCTGCTTTTTTATTTATATTTAGTATTCTACTTCTTTGAATCTTCCATCTTCGAATTTGATTTTCGCATCTTGTATTATATATATATATATATAAATATTTAAACGTTGATCTGCTTCTGCTTTTTTATTTATTAGTATCGTTATGCCGTCACTGCCGTTTTCTATTGTTTTTCCACTGCCGTGTAATAAATTGTCATCGCATGTTCTAAGGTCAAGCCACACAGCATATGATTTTGTCAGGTAGGTCTCAAGAGGAACATTGGTAAAGTATAAGTCCTTCGCCACTATGTCTGTCTGTTTCTTTTTGAAGTTAAAGCAAAATATTTATTGATTTCCTCCCAATGTTGATATACCTTCATGCCCTGACTATACAACTGATTTTGTACGCCCTCTATTGTCATTTGAACATTTTCAATCTTTGGGTTGTAATAGGATTCCGTGTCTGTTCTGTCTGGGTCTTCAAACAGCATTAGAATACCTTCCATACTCCGTACTGGTACATTAATGTTGATATCCCAAAGGGTATCAGATTTATTCTTTATGATTTTTCTTATATCGCAACACACGGTCTTACATAAATACTATCTTACCATTGATTTGCTGTCTTATTTGTCTGGTTAATTCAGCATCACTAACCATATCAAATTCCAAGCAGATATTCTTTATTACATAAGATGAGTCAGCATCACTGCTTTTGATAACTTTGTTATAATCGTTAAACGTTAATTCATATTCTAACCTATCACCAAACCCCGCTTGATAAAATGGTAAATGACTTTCTAACATTTCAAAGTCCAGTGGAATACAAAATCTATTTCCATAATCTGCTGCTACAGCTTCATCCTCGAGGTCTGAGGAAGCATCATCTGCACCAACTCTATGTTTCAGCATGTTTGCTTTACCAATACCTTTGTAAGCCATGTTTACTCGTTCGGTAGGACTTTTCCATAAATCTACATAACAATGATATATATCACTGTCGTATATTGTCGTTTTCTTCACAATTGCTCTACCCAGATTCTGGTATATAGTAGCGTTGGGGTCTTTACTTGTAATTTCTATTTCAAAGGCAAGATGAGCAGTACACGGAACTATCACATCTTTAGTACTTCGATTCTGAAATCCCACATGCAGTTGCTGGTTTTGGTCTATCGTTGACGGATTATTAGTTAATACTACACTCGTGCGGATGCCCTTGACTCCAAGAGGCTCTCTTAGTTTTCTATAAGGGCTGAGTTTGTTTCCGTAAGCTGACATTGTTTTTATTTTTGAATATATGTTTTAAAATTAAATAAAATGAACAATGGCTGAGGGTGAATTTGAGTCCTACGTTTAATCCAGATATGGATGAATACTTTGATGACGAAGAAAATATTGACTTACCAATGGTACCAGATGAGCCTGTTCTAAGAAGTTTTCTTAATGAAAGCGATCATCTTGAAATCTTTTATAATGAAATAGAAAAACGATAATAGATGGCGCCGGACAAAAAGGATTATGACCAGTTTGAAGTATCAGATGATGGTAAAACATTATACTGGGTTGTTGGTGATAAAGAAATAAGAATAACTGCAAAGCAAGGTAATGCAACATTCCTTTCCCTTGGTTCTTTGGTGAATGAATATAACAGGGTTATTGGCTCTGGGAGAACAAGGCCAGTAAGACAATTTTTAAATTTGCCAGAGTATAACAGTAAAACAAAATTATCACAGAGAACTCGACAAGCGTTGGAGAGCACAAGAGATACCATCGCAGAAGCAGAAAAAAGTACCAATGCAAACTTTTTCAACAACTGAAGATGTACAAAATACATTAGATGCCACACATATAATTGAGAGTGATTTGAGTAATATAATAGATGAAACTCATCCTAAAACTGTTGTTCAAACAGAAGGTCTAACAATGCGAGAAATACAAGGTTTAGATAAGAGATTGCAAAGCTCCGTGGGAAACTTACTAATAATCTCTCAAAACTCACTGAGCTGGATAAAGAAATAACGAAACAAAAACAAAAATTAGATCAGGTTAGTACCTCCGAGCAGGAGGATGAGTTTCATCAGGAGCGCATACGTGACAGAATAAAAAACTTAGAAGATGAAAGAAATGCACGACTTGAAGCGGCGAGTGAAAACAAAGAAGCATTACGCAGTCATATAAACAGGATAAAGGAAACTATAAATAAGGTGTTAAAAGAAGACACAACATTGAATGAGAGAAAATAACATTATTCAGAGAGCAAGGTATAACAATAGTTGGTATTTTGACTGCGTTTGATATGATTATTAAGGTTATTATTATTATTATTATTATTGAGGCCATTGTTCCTACAACGGGTGGAGGGATACCTGCACCTCCAAAAGATGGAAGTGGCATCAAAAACTGGATAAAAAAACAATTAAGTAATCTTGGTAAGTTATTATATTCTCTAGCAGGTAAAGCTGCAGCTGCTCTTCCAGGATTTATTGGTGCAATCGTATCATGGCTTTTATCTGCAACAGGTAGTATTAGTAATTGGTTTGGTAACAATCTATGGGCACTACTTGTGTTTGTTTCCGGATTATTATTCTGTCACGTATGCGCTACTGTTGAAACTCATCCTCCTGCTCGGAGGTACTAACCTGTTCTATCCAAAGAGTGGTTCAGTAAATCTCGTAAATGAGTAATGCTGCAAGACCTATTACTAAAGTACCAACAATTATAGATGTTTTGTTATCTTCATGTTCAATCGCTATTTTTTCATCTCTTGTTCCACAGGTGGGTTTGGCTACTCCACACTTTTATGTATCAATGATTTATCAAAGTCAGTATGCGACAGAAATTTCTTTGTTGTGGTGCCTTGAACTGATTGTGTAACCTTTGGCGGTACTGGCTTTACATTAACACCATTACTCAATCCTAATGCTTACGTATCAGTTTCTATTACAATTTCATTATTGTAGTCTTGTATTGTTCCGATTCTCAACTCCATATCACTCGGAGACATGTACAATCCACTCCCATAGACAAAGTTTACTTTACTTCTTGCATATTTTAGGGTGTTTTCATATCTTGAAATTTGACTGGGCAAGTCAATGGGGCTGTTTATTGCGTCCTCTACATTTGCCAGAAATTGTTTCTGGGCATCAAATGCCGTTCCAGTTCCAAGTATATCTGTTCTTGTTTGTGATTGTGAGCCAAGAATTGCCCAACAGTATGTTCTTATGCTGTCATTGATGCGTTCTACTCCAGCTCTTGTGAAACCAGATGAACTATATATCTAGTATAAAAGTAGACCAACTATTGTCAGCCTCAGAGCTTTGTGCTTTGTAGTCAATGTGGTACGTTGTATCGCTCTCATAGACTGTGAAACTCATCGTTTTGTTGTCGTATATAGAATTTATCAAAGGATGATAACCACTAATTGTCCAGTAATTATAAATTGTTCCGAGACCATCATTATAGCTTTGTTTCTGTCTCCAGTCAGCATAAATATCAACGTTGAACTCCTTGCATATTCTCTCGTATGCGTTTCGGTTATATGTGTTATTAAACGCATTCAAATTTGAGTCTTGCGGCATTGCTACACTCATCTCAAATAGTATTCTTCTAACTTTGTAATAGACATGAAATCGAAATAACGAACCAGTTAGGGCACCAGCTTTCAGATGATTGTTGAAATCAATGCCACATCCAGTTGTCGTGCACCAAATAGCAAAATTCAACTGGTTCTGCCAGCTTTGGACTATAACATCTGATTTGACATATGAGAGTTTGTATTTTTCAACGACATTGGGGAATGATGCTTTAAAACTTTTACCGTCTGATGTAATAACAATGTTTTGATTTATTAAATCTATCACTTTCTTGCTGAAAGTACTTGAATAGTGAGCATCTGAACTATATTTGAATTCTTTAGAAATAATTTTTATTTGTATTTTTTATATATATACTAAAAAAAATGTTTCACACAATTTCAAACATAGACAACTCTATTAATTTACAACAGTATACCGATAATAGAGATGGAGCTAAGCGCGTTGGATTAAAGAGTTTTACATACACCATTGGTTAGTATAATGTTAATAATGAAGTCATAAAGAGGAAAACACCAGACCACATATATCATATACCAGCTGGACTCTACAACTTTCAACAGTTGGCATATATATTTGAAGGGCTAAATAATATCCTAACACACGATTATCACGCGGTCTTTCAGAATTGCTGGGATTCAAGAACAGGGAATGGTCAAAAGGTACTCATATTGGAAACAATTAATTGATTTAGCTCCTTATAAACAGCTATATGTTCATCTGGAACAAGTTAATACGAAGAATAATTATTTCAATGGTGCGCCAAGCACTATTATAGGGGTTATACCTGTGGTAAATAAGCAGTTTGGGGATATTGTATATACACGTTTTTATCCTGAATATCGCTGCCTTTCAAATGGTGCAATTACTGAATTAAAAATAGAAGTCAGAGATGAGCATGGTAACAAGATAGATAATCACGGTTTACCTATGAGTTGCGTTTTAGAATTTATTTAAAATTATATATATTGCTTTTATAAAAAAACAATGAGTATATTTGGGGCAAAAAAAGCTGAGAAAAAAGGAGACTTAAAAACTTTAACCAATCATGTTCGAGATTTACATAAGCGAATTGTGCCTATTGTTAACCAAGTCGAACAAATAAGAAGTAAAGTTGATAATCTTAAATATGGGATTATTACAATATTTGCGGAGACTAAGGGTCCACTTACATTGCGTAAAGTATTTTCATTTGGTAATGGTGGAAGAGAAACGTATGTGGGGTATGTAATGACACGCCGTGGGCGGATTATGGGAATAGGTTTAGCAAGTGAACGAATAATTGGTGACGTGTCTGTAGTGGTCTCTGTCAATGGTGTTGAAAAACCAAATTATGGTATAACGCTTAACACCACCCCACGCAAACACGATAACTTTGATAGACCTTTAGATATTAGTGCTGGTTCTGTCATTAACTTTGTATGCAAGGTTTCCAATGCTAACGTTGTAAATACGTTGGCATCATTATTAATTGAATTAATTTATTTTTTTCTTATTAAAAAATGAAGCAACCGACAGCACCAAATTTATATCCTGTGTTGCCAGTGGAAGACGGACAGAATTATAGATTACAGAAGATTTCAGAGATTGAGCAGAAGTTAATTACAGAGCGAGATATGCGCAAGTCTCTTTATAAAAAATATAAACGTGGTATTAATATCACAGATGGAATTGATACTACCTTAATATCTGCAAGTGTAATTATGGCCGGGGTTGGATTTATTGTTCCAGTTTTGTTACCTTTGGAAATAGCAGCAATAGTATGTGGGACTACAGGTATTTGTATTAAGTTTGTCAGACGTAAGCTTAATTCAAAAGCTCAGAAACATTATGAAATAAAAACTTTGGCAGAGTCTAAGTTGAATAGCATAAAAAAATTGATATCAAAAGCATTGAGTGATGCACCGATATCTGAGCAAGAGTTTAAGTTGGTTTTGGATGAGTTTGATAAATATTATAGTTTGAAACAGGACATCAAACAAAAGAAACTTGACAATAGCGAAGTTCAAAAAAAAAGAACTAGTGGAGCTGGGAAGAAAGGAAGCAATGGCAACCTTGCAAAAAAGTCTAAAAAGTGTGTAATTTATTGTTTTAGTAATGTGTTTGAGTATAATCCACCACCTTTGTATAGTTCTAAATTTTTGAGTGAAATTGCAAGACTAAGCATAAATCCAAAATAAAAATTTACAGCCGGGTTTTGACATCATAACATTGTGTTTTATCTCGAGATACAAATAGTTAGATCTAACTAAGCTTAAAACCAGCTGGATTTTTTAACTCTATTCAAATTTCCTAAAAATCAAATAACTTAAACCTTATTTGAGGTGTATAAAAAAGTATTTCATATATATGTATAATGAATGATCCGAGTGTAAATTCGAAGCAAGAAAAGCGCAGCCGAGAATTTACAGCCGGATCACCATTATACATATATATTCTGCCCTTTGAAGGTTTATTAATCCGAGATATATCAATATGAAACTTCATTATTAAAGAGAGTACCACTGACTTTTTCTAGAAGAATCTAAAATTTCAAAAATATTCCAATTCATGGTAAAAATCTCATAGCAATCAAAATCTGATGTTAACACTACGATGTTCAGGTCTAAACTCTGAACATTCAAATCCACCATATATAATCCACCACATATAATCCGGCATATATTTTGAATGGAATTGGGCATAAACGTTTAGCTTATAAAACACACACTAATTACGTTCCCAAGCTTTACACACTAACAGTAATGAATTTTTACTAAATAAAAGCAAGATTGTTTGACGGAAATCAATCGCAGTACAAAAAAAAAACACTACCGCTTTGCGAGTTTGAACCAGCAGCCCAAACTAAAATTACAGTCACGGGTAATAACACTGTGCGCGTAATAGACGACATCGCTCCTGCTATGCGGGCCATACAAGTAGAATAGAAACTAGGGGTACCAGCGCAGTTTCCCCATCGCGGGGAACGAGAAAAACTAATGAAATATGCCAGTGGAGACTCAGGCGTATCTCTCATTTACACACCAAGATCTAAATGTAAGTCACGCCTAAATCAACACCAACATATTTCATTAGTTTTCTCAAGCACCCCGCGCTGGAAATCTCCGCTGATACCCCTAGTTTATATACTACTATTCAATCCGGTTTATTTTAATAACATAACATTTGCAACTCGTTTTATTTCCCTGCACTTTGCTATTTTGTATTTCAGTTCAAGAAGCTCTTCTCTGTTTCCAGCCAGCTCACGTTCATAATTATCCATTTCAACAAGCAATCGTCTTTTTTTGGTGTTCATAAAATCATCACGGACTACCTGATATTCTACTTGGAGTTGCTTACCTCTCATCAATTCTCTTCTATATTTATCTTTTAAATGGTTAAGTTTTCAGCAAACCTTTTCTAATCTTTCTTGTTCCATTATATAATACTATATATAATTATTTTTAAACCCTCGAATGCTACTCAACTATTACTATTAACTGTATGCTAACGTATCTTGTCCGTTATCTAATATGTACCGTTTATCATCATAAGCTGATAAACTTTTTTTATTTATTGCATAGCTGCTTATGTTATGCTTTTGTGATCTAATAACTTTCATCTCATGGTGAGCTTCTGTTGCTGTAAACAAAATCATTTTGTAATCGTCATGTGCTATCTGTTTTTTAACAACACACTTTTTAACACCCTTACATTTCTTTGCGCTAACCTTATTATCTAGCACATACGAATATAGTTTACTCCGCAACCCGACAAATTCAACAATGGGTATTCCACAAGTTTCATCATTCATCTTGCCAATAACCTTTTTATTATCATTAAAATGAAACTGACTTTTTGGACCATAATCACAATTATCAAACAGTTCTTTATCCTTGTAAAAGTCTGCATACGCATCTTTTGTTTTTATTTCATAGCACAAGGAATCGGTATCAGTAAATAATAACTTAGCTTTTTCATCATATTTGTTTTTAATGTAGTTGTAATGAAAATCATACATGAGGTATTTTGATAAGTCAAGAATACTCATACCGACATAACAAGGGCGATTTAAGACAAGTCTTTCCTTTACCCTATTGATTGCAAACAAGTTTTCGTTAAACATCTTACATGAAATAAACGATGGTCTTGCCGCATATTTCAAAAGAACTTCCTCGTCATGCGTCAGCTTAACATTAACTCTCTTTCTCAAGTTTTCCATCGTCTTGCCAAAAACTGAATTATTCATAAGCTTGAAGAAATCTTTTTCGAAAGCATTTTTACCAGCTGTTCTCTTATCAGTATTAAAGTCTATGTACGTCTTTAACCACTGTGATTCGTCGAACTGTAGTATCCGGTGTATTTTTGTTACCTTCAATCCAAGCTTTTTATACAAGTCTAAGTTTCTAAAATGCACGACATACTTTTCTTTATTTTTCAACGTCGTAACAAGTTTATTAACATTACAATGTCCTAAATTAAACTTTTGTTTTACATTTTTACAACAGTCTGACAACCACTCGTCTTTTATATTTAAACTTTCTGGGGCGAGAGGATAATCATTATGCAAGTCATGCAGTTACTCAGGATACGTAATATCACACTCAACAATGTAATTTGATTTTCCTTTTTCAATCTTATCAACCCACTTGAAGTTGCCAGTAGGTAACAGTTGACACATGGCCCACCCGTACAAGTTATTAGCATCGAGATATATTATGTACTTGCTTTCTTTTTTCTTGTCATAGTTTTTCATATATTTATTGTTAGCCTCTGAATATCTGTTTGCGATATAACTCGTACCACCTCTTAATCCTTTTTCCACAAACAAATATTGATCAATATCAGTTATTAAATCAAGTTGGATACCAGTCATCTTGAGGCATGCATCCCAGGCTAAACCAGGACTACTGAAGTAATGACAAGGATCTAATTTGTAATACTCAATGCACATTTTTCTAAAGTTTTCAAAAACATCTGTCAGCAACAGCACATCAGTCTTAAGATACAAATCATGATATTCTCCCATATTTTTAATCTTAAATGTTTTCCATATCTTTTTAGCATGTTCATAATCTGCATCTGAAATATGCTCATCATTTAATTGAGAATAAAAGCTATCTTTATCAGGTAACTTAGTATCCTTGAAGCGTTCAAAACTGTTCATGTAATCATAAGGATAAACGCCTTTTCGTTTTATTAATTCTAGCTTGTCGCCAGAGTATTCCTGAGAGGTGTATTGAAACGAAGGGATGTTTTTTACTAAATTTTCTAATGATTGGGACATAAACTGAAAACTGTCAATAAACACCAAACTTTGTCCTAACATAAAAGCCATGTACTTTTCCATGTTATTCGGTATAACATTTATGTTTCGTTTAAACTTTCCGATGTGTTGCATTATAAAGTGAGAGTCGTATCCTCTCAAGTTATGAAACACAACAGGTATTTTTATAGTCTATCTGAAATTAATATTACATATGTCATGAGCGCTTCCCCTATACTTCCAAGTTATGTGACAATGGTCCCTGACTTTTCTGATGGAGTTTTTGTATGCCCGCGTCATCTTTTTGGAGAGTTGTTGCAAAACCATTACCACAAATATGACATGATTTAGACTTTTGGAATCTAGCTTCTTCTTCCTGTGACATTACTAGATCTTTTTTAAAGTTTGCGTTCATAGTTTTCTTGCACCACTTTTCTTCCTCTATCATTCTTTTCAAAAACTTGTAAACAGCGTTTGGTCCTCTATACGTTACAACTGGTTTTGAATACTGGTCATCAAAGCAACGAACAACTTTATACCCATAACTGCAATCAGTATGTTTTTGATATTCTTCCGTATCTCATTTTTTAGGATTGTTTGATACTGAAGAAATGCTTTCGGTTACTGCTTCAAAGTCAGCATATATACCAAACGGAACCATTAGCTGTCTGTCATAGTTTTTAAACTTAACCTTTTCCTCTTTCTCAGGCATTTTTATTGCTTGCTTTTCATTAAGTGAAAGGCAATCAGGCTCATGCTTTTTTAACACACGTTCTAATGTAAAGCATTGTAGGCATGTTTTACAAAACCATTTTTCCCCCTTGTATGCTGTTTGATTATACATCAAACTGTTAAAATCTTTTATCCACACATAATGATTTTTTTCTTCTTCGGTGGTTAAAAGCATATCACATGTTTTTTCTGCTTTATTTTTTGATTATCCAGAAGAATGTCTAAGTATATCCGAAAGCATTTTACCTCGAGGACTCTATTATCTATCATCTGACTTATTTTTACATGATATCTGCAGTATCTATCAAAATCAACATTTTCAAGATCACCTCCAGCTGCCAGTGATTTTATTTTTATCCTATATTTGCAATAGTTTATAAACTCGTCTTTATCAAAAACTTCTACATCAATCATTTCTTTTAAACTTTCAACAAACGTTTCAAAGTCTTCATAACATCCGATATCAGTATTAATCACATGAGGTTTTTCTAGATTGTTGATTAGATTATCTCTGAACGACTCAACATTTTCAGACATTACTTTTAATTGTGTTTCATTAAAAATCTTAATTTCCTTTTCTGCTAGATCTATGAGAAGCTTTACAGCATCATTGCACTCAATCTCAGTTTTTATTACCCAATCTTTTTTAAAAGCTGCAATATCATCTGACAATCGTTGCATGTGAACTTTCTCAAACTCTTTGATAAGTTCATTTGTCTTGGTTAAAAGAGCCTGCTCTTAAGCAGCTACTTTTTTGTAAACCTGTTGTTCCTCTCCAAAGTGCTTTCTTTCCTCTTTCGCATAACTGTAAATACTCATATATTAAAGATTATATTAAATTAAAAGTTTTTAGGAATAGTACTAAAATCTTTGATTTTCATAGTTTCATTATCATCTGCTATCTTTGATATGTTTATCAATCGTCCACATATTGTCAAATCTTTTCTCCAATTTTGGTTTTTCCAAAAGCCCAGCTATCCAATCTTTTTTAAAAGCTACAATATTTTTTTTCCAAGTGTCTGATTTCAAATTCCCTATGATCATCAACATCCTTTTTTATTTTATCCGTAAGAGCCTTTTCAAGGGCATCTACTCCGGGTAGTATAGTTTTTCCTTTTCAAATTGTTTTCTTTCTTCTTCTGCGTGACTGTAAATACTCATATACTATAGATTATATTATTTTAATCAACCATACATAATAATTTCAATTCCTTGCTTAAGTAAAACATCATAGTGGGCAATAAAAGAAACTTCGTATACTTTTGGTTGGCAACTGGTTGCCTCTGAAATTTGTTTTTTTACAAAAAGCACGCAGTTTGTTTATATCTCCTTTTTTTTTAATTTTATATGACAGTTTTAGTTGTTTTACCATTGTTATGATTCTTTCTGTCAAATCTTGAAAGTTTGAAAAAATTATCAACTCTTTTTCAAGTTTATTCATATCTTCAAAATCAATAGTTTTTGCATGTTCCGTTTGATCTTTCTTAAAGTTGTTGATTTTTCTTTCTATACGTTCCATTTATATAATTACATAAGATAATATTTCTTTAAGCCTATATTTTAAAAATATAATGTTATATTATAATATAATGAATTGCAAATATTGTGAAAGAGTTTTAGATATTATTGATCCCCCTGGGACGTGCATAGATTGCATCTTATTTTACGCAACTAATAAAAAGAAGCTTTGTAAATATTGTACCAGAGCCAAGCTGTGTTACAAGTGTACTTACGCATGTATAACTTGTAACGATACTTGTGAAGTTTTCGATAACGAGCGTGTTTGCCTTAATTGTGGTACTCACAATGGCTACGATCTTATTGCAGATTACAATTACAGCCGAAAGTAAACTATTTACCACAGAAAGTACCATTTAGATAAATACTTAGTAGAATATGATTTGTCTTCTAAAAATAGACAAAGATTTGAAGATTTGTTTACAAAATTGTAAAGATTTTAGATCAATTAGAGGGTCGAAAAAGATCAATCAAATTTGAATACATTTTTCAGAAAATATTTAAAATATTAAAAATAGAAAAAGAAACAAAACCGATTAAAACAAAATCAACCAGAGAAAAGTACGATAGGATATGGAAACAAGTCAGGCAAGAATTACGACTGGATGCCATGGCCGGGGCATCTCTACTAGCTTAATTTCCATTAAGCTTGAACCTTTTCATATAGATTTCCAGAGGTTCCGTGAAGTTATCATTCTTCTGAATCTCTAATATTTTATTAAAGACAATCCTAATTATCTCCTCATCATTTTCTAGTCCTGTGGTTGTTTGGACATATGATAGAAGTTGTTTGAAACTCCTATGATGTGTTTTTAACAAAGTCTTTCTTTCTGCTATTCTTGTTTTACTTGCTAAAACAGCATCTACTGGAGGAACTGCACCAACTGCAGCCACGAAAACAGGAATTGCCGGAACCAATGCCAATACAGCAGTACAACCAATTATCCCACTAACAATTTGTAAAGTTGTGTTTATAATACCGCACAATTTATAGCTACGTCTGTATGCAGCTACAAGTCGTGTCAAGTGATCAATTAATTCTTCTTTGCTAGTAATTTGTGCCATGTATAATTACAGTTAGACAATAATTTAATTAAGATATTTAGAAAATAGTTGCTCATGTTCTTTGGATGATATTTTGCCTAATTTTAATAATTCATCGATTATGCTAATACCTTTATTTATTAGCCGTGGACTATTATTTCTTGATTCGATACTTCCGCATACTAACTCTAGATCACTAACCAAATCTTTGGGACTATTGCAATATTCAACATCAACACAACCTCCTAAAATCTTCTTGAAATTTGAAGAACCTTTGTGAATTGGTAAACCAGATAATTTTGTTAGTTCCTTAAAAGCATTTTGAGACAGCTTTGAATCAGTTTTTTTATTATTGTAACGCTTTGTTATCAAGTCTATAAAATCATCGTCTACTTTTAGATCTAGCGCAACTGCTTCTCCTTGTTTGGCAATAAGTTTGTGATGGCCAACAAGATTAGGTAAATCAATTTGTAACACTCCATAGTGGCAATCTTTGCCAATTTTGTAGGAATTTTTTATTTTGTTGCATCCCTTTGCCAGTCTTTTGTACAGTTTCACTAGCTGCTTGAATTCGCCCAGGTAACCTCTCTATGTAAAAATCCAGAGCTTCCAGTTCGCCACTTAATTCATTATGTTCTTTTGCGAATGTAGCCCTTTTTTGTTTACGAAGCTCGGGGTTAGCTAGTAATTCTGAATATTTAGATTGAGTCGCACTGGTTGTCGCACTATCGTAACCCTCTCGAACGTTTTTTATGCCGAGGTTGTTTCTTCTTATTCTTAGGCCATTTATCCTGGGAATCATTTTATTATGTATCTCTATAGCCTCCGTAACATATTTATCATAATCAGCGTTTCCTTCCATAATACATGGTATTTGAGTTGGGAGCGGCAAGCCATACTTACCAAGTATGACGTTATCCATACCAGCATCCAAGTCAATATCATACACCTGTTTTAAAAGTTGTATTAACACATATATTCGTAACTCTTGGCAAACCGCTTGGTCAGTTAACAATAAACTCCATTCAATTAAACCGTTACTCGGAGAATGGCGTTCTTCTAGTAGACCCGTTCGTCGAGAGGAAGTTGTCCTAGCCCGGTGCAGGATAGGGCATACACGTTATACTCATTCATATTTATTACAAGGTGAGCAATTACCAGAATGTATACCCTGCTTTGCACCGTTAACGGTCAAACACATCTTATTGGAATGTGTAGACTTTGATCCTATGCGTCAAAGGTACTACAATGTTAATACTTTGAAAGAGTTATTTGATACAGTAGATTTTAGTCTTGTTTTAGATTTCCTGAAAGAGATCAGACTATATAAATCATTGTAATGTGTTCTTATATATATATACTTGTTTATATACCCGTTGACGGGCATTCGTTGATTTGCATGCATAGTTTATATTACACCTTATCATCCCTTATTTTTTAATAGTTTTATCTTTATATATTTACATTAATTTTTAATTAATACTTCATTTCTTCATTTTTCATCAATTTTTGCGTACAATATGACCTATTTATGTGTCGGCGTGCCGTAAAACACCATTCATTCATTCATTCTGTTTGGGTTCCTTAGGGCTCGCAGCAGGTTCTTTTTCCAATTCTTCTTCTTCTTCTTCTTCTTCTTCTTCTTCTTCTTCTTCTTCTTCTTCTTCTTCTTCTTCATCCCCTGGATCAAATAATTCTCCCGCGGGTTCGGCAGCTTTTGGACTAGGCGGAGGATACACGGTTGGCCTGATAGGTCCACGCTCAGGCGTGGGTGGTAACTGCCATCCACGCTCAGGCGTGGGTGGTAACTGCCGTCCACGCCCGGGCGGTGGTGCTATAACCTCACGATCAGGCGGGGCAACTAATTGTGGTCGTATTGCCTCAGGAAGAATAGCCAACTGTTGACGTATTTCCGGAAAAGTAATCAAATGTTCAGCTAGCCGCCTTGTTTGCTCTGTTATTTCGCTAGTTACAGTCTTAAATACTTCTGTGTATAAATCACGACTAGCTCCTTTTTCTAGTCTTTTTCGAATAACTTTATTCTCGAATTCTTTAACAAGCTCACTCGCTTTTCGCTTTTTATCTGCTAATTCTTTCCATTTTAACAAAGACATGTACTAATATAAGTTAGATTAAAATAAGATAAATTAAGATAAGTTAAGACGAGTATTATCCAAGCATTATTATAATGCAAATTCCAAACTATGATATGAAAACAGAAAACGGTAATCTTAAACAACTATGGACATTTATACCAGACTGTTGTTTTAGAATGTTAATTTGCGGTAATTCAGGTTCTGGCAAGACAAACACATTAGTTCACATGTTGCTGAAACCTTTAGTTTATTAAGACAAAATTTTCTTGTTTGCTAAAAACTTGGAGCAGTCTAAGTATCAGGTCTTGTCACAAAAACTTGAAAAGATAGCAAAAAATAATAAAATTTCGGTTGAAGATATATTAGAATTTTCAAATGATGAAGTTATCCCTGTGGATACCTTAGATTCAGATAATCAGAAGATAGTCATTTTCGACGATTATGTTTGTGAACGCAATCAAAACGATATTATTAATTATTTCATCCAGGGAAGACACAAAAATTGTTGTGTAATTTATTTATCTCAATCTTATTACAAAACTCCCAAAGACATTCGTTTGAACTGTTCTCATTACAGCTTCTCTGCAACTCCGGTTAATCGCGAGCTGGGTATGCTTTCCAAAGAACAAGATGTCAGCAAAGAGCAGTACAGAAAAGCGACTGACAAGCAGTACGACTTTCTGTATCTGGATCGCCCGAGGAAGTTGATCAAAAGAAACTTCACTGGTGATATTTAATCTAATCATATTGAATATAATGGGGCTTTTTAATGATCTTGGCGAGGAAGTTGCTACTGGCAGTGTTAATATTACAAATTTTGGTATTGTGCTGTCTGAGTATGTAAAACAAAAACATTTGGTTAATTATCTTCACAAGGGTAGAAACCAGGAAAATGTTTTGAGAAGTGATCTTAACATGAATAATAATAAAATCACCAATGTTGGCAATCCGACAAAAGCAGATGATGCAGTAACAAGGCAATATGCTCAAAGAAGAATAGCAAAGATCATACGTGATTATGATATTGATAAAATTCCAGACATGATAAACAATTTGACAACAGGTGTTGAAGATAAACTAAGTCTGATACAAACAAAGTTACAAGCATACCGCGAGAAAATGCTTGAAATTCAAAACGGATTGAAAGATGAAATAAAACTTTTGATTGACGCTTTGAAAGAGTTGGAAAAGAAAGAAGATGTATTGGAAGAGAGTGAAAACTTCAAGAAATTAAGTGAACAAATAAGAATTGGTGTTCAAAATATTAATACACGGATCGAGGGAATCAACAAACAAATGGTTGATAACAATGAACTAGAAACTGCTATCGCTGATGCTTCAAAACAAATGAGAACTGCTTTTACTACTGAAATAACTCAAATTAAAATATTAAATGAGCAGATAAACCCCAGCGTTGCTGATATCAACAAAGAATTTGAAGATATCAAAAAGGAAATGGTTGACGGTAAGTCGCTAGAGACTGCTCTGAACAAACTGATTGACACTGATTAAACTTGAGACTGCTATTGATGACGTTTCAAAGCAATTGAAAGCTGCCCAGGATGAAAGAAGCAAAGCTTTTGATGGCGAAATAGCTTCATTGAAACAGTTTAATCAAAAGTCTGATAGTCGACACACAGCAATTCTTGGCATAATTGATGAGTTAAGAGAAAAAGTAGAACATTTAGGCCAGATTCTAATTTTTGAAGATACAATAGATGATGGAATGAGCATCATGCAAGATGACAATGGTTATGTATCATATCCGACACGAAAACCACTTGAAAGAACCAAACTTGATGCTTTTCTCGAGGCGTTTACTTTTGCAACCAATCCACTTATAAAAAGTGAAGAATATGCTACAGAATATCCCGGTGGTGGTAAACGTTCCTTCGGAGCAGAGATTGTAAAACCCGGGCGCTATATAGTTGAAGCAGACCTTACACATACAGTTACAAATACAGATATTGGTATAGAATATTTTAGTTTGTTTAATGCAGCTGATAATGATCCAAGACCTCAACCAGAAATAGAAAATGGTAAACGAATGCTAAAAGGAACATTTAAAGTATATCTTTCAAAATCTCATTATTGGGTCATCTCTCCAAGAATACAATCTCGCGCTACGCAAGTTTTCAATTTTGAAAAATCAAGTTTTAAACTGTATTTATTTACAAAGGTGATTAATTTTATCCATCCTATATTATATGGAACAAAACATTGTATTATCATCAGAAAAAGCGTCAATAATTAATAGCTCAAATACACCGAGTAATTTTACAACTGTATTTGACAGACCATTAATATTAATTAATTGATTAATATTAATTGTAAGAACAAACAGTATGGCATTGGACTTGATAAGATTAATTCTATGACTTACTCGTGGTATAATATTAGCGAGGATTTTAATAACAAAGTGACAAGGTATCACAATGGAACAGATTGGAAAAGTATTAGTTTTACAAATGGAAATTACAGTTATGCTGATATCGATAATTACATCAAAGAAACATTGACTGTAAACAATGATTTAACCGATGACTCACCCATCCCGATAAGAATTGAGTTTGATTTATCAAGTTTCAAATGTTTAGTTACAATTCATAATAACTTTATGCTTGATTTAAGAGAAACAAACTTTCACACCTTGATTGGGTTTGACAAAGATGCAGTTATTAGAGAAACTAAATTTGGAACTGTGACACCAAACATAACAAATTCTATCGATACATTCTACATCCACTGTGATTTGATAAGTAATTCTATTGTTGATGGATCATACGGGGATGTCATTTATGAAATAAGTACAGCTGATCGTACGAGATCATATCCTTTCAAAGATGAACCGATAAGAGTCGGGTTCTGTGAAGTAAACAAAACAATCATTAACAGTATTAATATTTACATAACCGATTTCTCTGGAAAATCTTAATGGTGTCCACACATCATTTCGATTTGTTTTGAAGGATTTAATGTATCATAAGTTATATGGCATGTTTAAAAAATGTTTATGACACTAGCACGGGAACATATACTCAAGTTGATCGATTAACCGGAGCTGGCATATTTGACGTTTTTTCAAAAGTCGGATCAAAGATATTCAGTGAGTCTGTGAAAACAGCAGGCAAAAAAGCATTAGAAACTGCTGGTAAACAAATCATAGAAAGCGGTTCTAAAGTAGATGAAATAGGAAAAATTGCTGCTGATAAATTAGTTTCAGTTATTAAACCTAAACCAAAAGGTGAGATTATTTTAAAAGAACTTACAAAGGCTGATAACAAAAAAAAAGTTGTGGCTAAAACTGAAGAAGATGTAGCTGAAACTGAAGAAGATGTAAATGCAAAAATTACCAGATTACTATCCGGAAGGGGAATTCATGCAAGAATTAATCGATTAATTAATAAAAAATAATCTAATTACTAGTATATATAGATGTTTCGAAGTAATCAATATAATACTAGATACTAGATACGAGCGTATACCTATTCAGTTAGATACTCCTATAGCACAACCAGGAAATGCTACCATGCAAATGAAAAGTGGTTATCAGTTTACAATAAATGATAGAAGTTCTTACTTTGATTGGTATAACGCATATTTTTAAATCAGTTTTCGAGTAAACAAACTTGCTGATGGAGCTGCTTTTGCAGACGCTGACAGAATTGCTTTAATTAACGATGCAGCTTCACTGGTTAATCACATGCTAGTAAAGCAAAATGGAAAAACAGTTTACGATGGAAATAAACTTCACAGATTTGTTAATATCAAAAGCTTGCTTGAAATTTCCGGCGATTATGTAAAGACAACCGGAACAAATGAATACTTTTATTTAGATAATACGGCTGCTGCAGAATCTCGAGATGATCAAGCTGGTTATAATTCAGGATTTGCGATTCGCCATGCTTTAATCATAACTAATCAAAAAGTTGATTCTATGATTCCATTAAATAAATATTCCTTCTTCAAAGGCTTAGAAACAAACATGCTTCCTCCTAGTCAGATCCTAGTCAGATTCAAATTAGCTTGCAACTGACAGATGATAATGTGCTAATTTTCAAATCAAGTGGTGATGATGGCCGAGTAGTTATTGATAAATTAGTTTTGTGGATACCTAGAATGATATTTAACTCAGATGTTCTAAGTTACGTAATGGCAAATCACATGACAACAACAAGATGGACTTACCTCCGCGAAATGATACAAGAAAGCGGAAGCAGCCAAATGACCGAGTCCGTATTTAAAATAACGGCTGGTATTAAAAATCCGAAACACATTTTTATTTATCTGCAAAGGTCAGACAAGAGTTCTTCCCAAACACAAAATCCTCATCTTTTGGATACTTTTAAACTAAATGCTGCTGATGCTAATTGCTATTTACAATCAGCTAAATTAGAAGTTGGAAATGGAGTTCATTATCCAGAAATCGAAAACAGGTATGATAATATCGTAAGAATATTCGGAGATGTTATTAATTATGCTTACAAACAAAATGATAAAAACACCGGAACTTTACTCAACGTGAGTAATTTTAAAACTCTTTTGGGAATGATACATTTTGATTTGAGTTACATAGGTAACGAAGTCAGTGTTGATCCAAAACAATTAGTTTTTGAATATAAACTAAACAACGTTCCTACCGCTAGATATAAAATTTATGCTTTGGTCTTACACGAGGAAAATGTTGTTATTGATACTGTCGGGAATGAACTAGTTATTGTTTAATCTAACTTATAATATATATGACTTACGTAAATTATTCAGTAAATTTATCAGATGGCCAGAAACGAAGTGTGGCAAAAGCATATGAAAACAAAAGTGAATTAACGCTCAGGTTAAAAAATAACCAACTAACTGGAAACTTTCCTTTACTGCTGACAGCTAACCAGATTAACAATATTAACAAGGCTAAATCTGGTGGGCAGGGATTAGACATAAATATATCAAAATCACAAATGAGATCTCAGTCCAAGAATGGAGGCTTTTTAGGTGCATTAGCTGGTTTGTTAACTAAAACAATATTACCAACCGTTGCAAAATGTGTTCCAAAAGTATTAGCACCGCTAGCAACAGGAGCATTAAGTGGCTTAGCAAGTACTGGAATTGGCAAACTATTTGGAAATGGGATGGTAACTATTCCTAGTGGCAAAAAGCAAGCACTTCTTGGATCAAATAAATTAACACTTGCACAAAGAAACAAGATAATAAAGTCTAAAGGTTGTTGTCCTATTAAACTGACAAGGCACCAACAACAAGATGGGGAATTTCTTGGAATGCTCGCATCACTAGGAATTCCATTGATCGGATCTCTTATTAGCGGTTTAACTGGAAAAGGTTTGCAAGTAGGTAGAAAAGGAAAAGGACTAAGAGTTGATCGTGTGAAAGGTTTGCAAGTAGACTCACAAATTAGACCATACAGAAGTATCCAATTCATAAAAAAAAGTTAATTTTCAAAAACGAACCTATCTCTAACTTAGATATAATAAAATGGGTTAAGCAGCTAGGTATACAGCAATTCAGGGGAGTGTTTAGCAAAAACAAATTACCGGCAAAACAAAATAAACAAGAATGCGGTATTATTAATCTTGATGATTATATCGGACCTGGCACACATTGGACTTGTTACTATGATACTTATTACTTCGATCCGTTTGGCCTGAGCCCACCAAAAGAAGTTTTAACTTACATACCTGATATAAAATACAACACCATTCAATATCAAGATAAAACAAGTGTCTTGTGCGGATATTTCTGTTTGTACTTTGTCAAAAAGTTGCATGAAGGAAATAGTGTGTACGGTATTCTTTACAAATTATTAAAACCATACAAACCAACAGAAAATGAAAACATTATAAAATCATATTTTGTAAATGAAGTTTAATCTAATCATATTATATATGAGCTATTGTATAAAAGAAAAAAAGGTTACTGAAAATGTTGATCCTAAGTATGTTTTAGCAAAAAATGGTAGAAAAATGTTAAGAGTAACTTGTGCATCTTGCGGTATTACTAAAACAAAGTTTGTTAAAAACACAAAAGGTGGAAATATTGATATTCATAAAGCTATGCTTCCTCTGTTACCCAAAAAAGGGCTAACACTTCTTGGTTATAAATATTGCGGTCCCGGTAATCCGCTTGATAGCGGAGAACCTTAAATGAATTAGATGCTGTTTGCAAAGATCATGAGATTTGTTATGATGACAATCCTAGTAATAAATCAATGTGTGATAAAATCATGCTTACTGGTTTGAAATCTAGTAAGTTTAAAACTATTGGAGAAAATATTGCTAAAAATGTGTTAGTCAAGCCTGTAATTAGTGCAAAATATAAACTAGGACTCGGAAACCCAAAAAACGAGAAAAGGCGTTGAAATGAACTGACAAGTTAGCAGATGAACTTCATAAGCCTATACGAAGAAAGTTCACTCAACGCCGTGTGATTGTTAATGAAATTGATAAAATATGGTCTGCTGACTTGGTTGACATGCAGTCGTTTTCTAAGTATAATAAAGGTACTAAATACTTGCTTAATGTTATTGATGTGTTTAGTAAATATGCTTGGGTTGCGCCTGTTCCAAATAAAACTGGTTTAGAAATGACCAAAGCGTTTCAACAGATAATCAGTACAGGAAGACAGCGTAAATTGTTGTGGGTTGATCAAGGTGTGGAATTTTACAACAAGACGTTTAAGCAATTTCTTGATGATAATAATATCAAAATGTATCACACTTTAAATTTCGGAAAAGCTGTAGTAATTGAACGATTTAACAGAACATTAAAAGAGAGGATGTGGAAATATTTCACAGCAAACAATACAAACACATATTTAGATGTGCTACAGATGATGGTTAATAAATACAATAATACAAAACATCGGAGTATTAAAATGACGCCGATTGAGGCTAGTAATGAAAAGAATAAAGGAACGGTTTATTTCAACTTGTATGGAAAAATGAGAAGTAATCAAATTAAGCCAAAGTTTAAAATAGGGGATAATGTTAGAATCTGCAAATATAAAAGAACGTTTGAGAAAGGCTATACCCCAAATTGGACTGAAGAAATATTTATTGTTGATGAAATTCAAAACACAAATCCTGTGACATACAAAATAAAAGATTTAAACAACGAAAACATTGACGAAAGCTTTTATGAATTAGAAATGATAAAAGCAAAGCAAGAAATATTCAGGATTGAAAAAGTAATACGACGTGATTACAAAAAGAAACAAGCGTTGATTAAATGGAAGGGTTACAATGAGGATTTCAATAGTTGGATTCCATTCAAGGATATTGAAAATATTAGATAATATCTTGAACTATGCAGAGCGATGAAGAAGACTACTGCCCGGTTCCGTCTGACTTTGCTTAACGAGTTGCAAATGTTATGTTATTAAAACCGGATTGATTAGCAGTATAGAAACTAGGGGTATCAGCGGAGTTTTTCAGCGCGGGGTGCTTGAGAAAACTAATGAAATATGTTGGTGTTGATTTAGGCATGACTTACATTTAGATCTTGGTGTGTAAATGAGAGTTACGCCTGCATATTACACCGGCATATTTCATTATTTTTTCTCGTTCCCCGCGATGGGGAAACTGCGCTGGTACCCCTAGTTTCTATACTACTCATACATATCACGCAATACATACTATGTAGAAAACCTAATGCGCGTGATCAGCATAAAAAGTAAATAAAGTGGGTCCCACATTATCCCTTCAAGATTAGAAAATATCATTATTTGTCAATTTTAAGTTGAACCCCTTGACCCCCATGTAAAGCCATTTTCAAAATTAATTAAAAGCACTGAAAAACTAATGTTTGAAACCCTAAAACTGCTTCCATACTATCAAGCAGTACTTTAAAAACAAAATGTTCTCTTAAAAGTTGTCGGAACGAGTTTGCAAACTATGTTTATTCTACATATATCATGCCTATAAAGAAATATAAAAATATCGGACAGGGAAAGCAGCATTCAAGGACGACAGTCAACCACAAAACACAAAAACAAACCAACGCGGTATATGAAACACACGTGTTTAAGGAAAAACTGGATCAATGAATGTCATACAATCCCTGTAGGATGTAAAAATAACAATATTGATTGGAAGTACGGGGAGACTTTTTACGGTCGCCACACGGCACAAACAACACTATTGTGCATACAAAGAAATATAAAAATATCGGACAGGAAAAGCAGCATTCAAGGACGACAGTCAACCACAAAACACAAAAACAAACCAACGCGGTATATGAAACACACGTGTTTAAGGAAAAACTGGATCAATGAATGTCATACAATCCATGTAGGATGTAAAAATAACAATATTGATTGGATGTACGGAGAGACTTTTTACGGTCGCCGCACGGCACAAACAACACTATTGTGCATACAAAGAAATATAAAAATATCGGACAGGGAAAGCAGCTTTCGAGGACGACAGTCAACAACAAAACACAGAAACAAACCAACGCGGTATATGAATGCCTTGTTTATGTTTCCCATATAGTATTGTTAGTTTTGTTTGGTCGACTTGCATTGATAATATGTTACCTGTTGTCAAATCGCAACTGAAATAGTTATGTGTATTAAATTGGCTATATTTGTTTTCAGACTGAGTGATTCCATCAGAAACATCTTGAGTATATCTCATACAGTTCATGCAGGAGTACAAGCCTTGGGTTCTCGCCAAGGGAAGTGATGCTGACAGGTAAGTGGACATACAACACATTCACTGATCCAAATATCTAGGGTACCAATCATCCAAATATCTAGGGTACCAATCCATAATCTCACTGTTTCAACTTTAACCTGTCCTTTACTACAGTTGTAAATATCTAAAAGTTGTGCCTCTGTTCCAGGATTGTCAAACGTCATTACTGCTTACAATCATTAAAAAATAGTAATAAGAACTCTGTTTTCTGAAATTATTTGAGTAAATGTTTTTTTCTGAAATTTAGTGTTGAGTTAATGTTCTTTCTGAAATTTAGTGTTGAGTAAAAAAAATTCTGAAATTTATTATTTAGTCAACTTGCCAAACTAGCAAATACTAGTTCAATTACTTTTCATAATAAATTGATGCAAGATTCTGCAAATTTTAAACTGAAAATTATGTGAGCAAATTCTTATTGGATATCGGCTTTCTGCTATTAAAGTTTCAAATTATGTGCAGATTACGGGCGGGGTCGGTGGTAAGCCTGGCAGCCAACCTGGCGTGCCTTCTGTCCATGCTATTACAGCCGTACATGCCCCAGGTCAGTGACACCATACAGCAGCAGCTGAATGCCCCTGCCGACTGTAACGTGTTCTACACGATGTTCGTGTGTCATCTGTCACCCAGGAACAAGATTGGAACGGTAAGCGACACCAACCGGACCTTGCGTGCGAGAGGGGTAGTCACTTTATTTGATGCAATTGATTTTCATAAGTTGTCTGCTTTTCCCTTTTCCTACATGATTGAGCTGCTTGATAGCTCAGTAGATAAGACCTTTAGAGCTACAGGCCTCTGCCTCACATTGGGTTTGTACCCTGGTGGAGGAATATCTGATAGGTAACTTTATCCTTCATCTCTAGTCTCGGCCAGCTATACAGAATCATGCATATGTCTTAATTGCAGATATCGGTCTGGTCAGATTAGGCCAATTAAAGCGCCCACTAGCGATTAGCACAATTTATTCGCGCTTTTTTTCACGCGCATAAAGTGACGTTTGCGTGACGTCATGTTGTAAATAAACGTACAACGTCAATTGTTGATGCATCAGTTAAACTTGTTAACGACACTTGGTGCTTCTCATAAGTTAAAAATAAGAAATTATTATTAAATTAACTTAAAAATATGTTTTTTGAAAGCCTTGTTGAATCTCTTAAAATATCGCCAAAATCGCCCAAAACGTTAGGGCGATTTCAAACGTCCTATTTTCCCCAGGCTCTGGTTCTCGATCCGTGTAGCATAGCGTAACGAACAAATCAGAAGCAGGCCGGGTGACATAGGCTACCTTCATCTCATGTTCCCTCTGAAGCTGCTGTCCCCGTACAACCTAATATGATATGTAAATGAGACGTAAAACCACATTGCCTTCTACATTCCTGGCCTTTGTTGCTCAGAGGATAAGCACCATAATGCCCTGCTTTAGTGCTGCAACCCTCTGCACTGCGTGAGTTCACTCATTGGCAGAGGCATGTCTGATGGGAAACTTCCATAGTTCATCTCATCTCCCCTTGAGGTCTGAATATCAAACCTTAAAGCTATTTTCACAAGTTGCACGATTATCCTGACCCAACCGATTTCTTTATTGTTAAAGAAATGCTAGAGGGATGAGGACGCCTAAAGGGGAGAAAAGATGTTATTAGACCCCATTACGTTGGACATTTTGCAACAGATTAGTGGAACCCTACCTATTGTTTGCTATGATAATTTCGAGATATCTTGGTTCAAAGCTGCATTTAGTCATGCTTTTTTTGGTTTATTGCGGGTTGGCGAGCTGGTTTACACCGACTCTAAACAGAAGGGATACGCCCTGAGATTTGATGATGATCCCAAACGATAAGATGAACCACTGTATACTAAACGCATTGACTAAACGCATCGTTTCTGTTAGGGTTCTGTAAAAGTGATTGGCTAAGCTAATACAAAACGATGCACCTAATTCCCCACAGTTTAACCACCTTAATGAGATGATTATATCTCTATAAGTGAAAGGCAACATATAACTGTTATAGGACATATATAATACCACCAAGCATCAGACATACCAATGATATCAACATAAGGAAATCATGTACACACTTGAACATTCTTAACCGATAGTGAAAATACCGATAGTGAAAACTAGTTTATTTAATGATACTAGTATATGCAAACATATATTGAAAATCAAAGGTAATATACCTCCCATGATCAGTGCTATACAAAGTGGTCTGTGGAACCATATTTGAGCCAGACCGAATTACGCACACGTGTCCCTCATTACGTGGCCCCGCCTTAATACCATTAAGTGATGGGAAAGCTTATATTAGCAGGATTTTATAACGGATATTTCGACAATAAAACACGTTTAAAAACATGTTTTACTGACATAATGCGATAACCTGTTTACAATATACACTTTTTTAAAGCCAAAATTAAGGTTTTATTTCATAACCCAGCCAACGCCGCTTTCACTTCTTGGAGACGAGTTAGTGGGTATGAAAGTTAATACTCGGGCCGCGTAATGTAATTCGGTCGAATTAAGGACACGTGTCTCTAATTCGGTTGGAAAAAACGTATTAGGGACACATGTGGTCCAAGTCCGGTAAATGTACTCACTAACCGTATTATGGACACAAGTGTATACTTGTATTATAAATAAGTATTACCAGAATGGTGACATTTATTTGTTACTAGGTAGCTACATAACTATCTAGATATTTATAACGTTTTATCTAGATAACTGCAAACTATCTAGAAATATATCAAGGGCCATATCAACAGCTGGCGTTAGTTTATCCGAAGAGACAATAGAAACTGTTAGAGTTAGTACTGTCCTCAGGGACCATATCAAAAGCCAACGTTATTACTGTTCTAAGGAGCAATATCAACGACTAGGTTTAGTACTATCCTAAGGGGCGATATCAACAGCTGACGTTAGTAATGACCTAAGGGACAATATCAACAGCTAGCTTTAGTACTGTCTTCGCAATATCAACAGATGGCGTTAATACTGTCCTCTGGGGCCATATCAACAGCAAGCGGTAGTACTGTCCTAAGGGGCGATATCAACAGCTGGCGTTAGTACTGTCCTCAGGGGACGTATCAACAGCTAGGTTTATTACTGTCCTCAGGGGCAATCTCAACAGCTAGGGTTAGTACTATCTTAAGGAGCAATATCAAAAGCTAGCGTTAATACTGTCCTCTGGGGCCATATTAACAGCTAGTTTTAGTACTGTCCCCAGGGGCAATAGCAACAGCTAGCGATAGTACTGTCCTCAAGGCCCATATCAACAGCTAGCGTTATTACTGTCCTTAGGGGCAATATCAACAGCTTAGTAATACTGTCCTCTGGGCCATATCAACAGCTAGCGTAGGTACTGTCCTTAGGGGCAATATCAGCAGCTAGCGTTAGTACTGTCTTTAGGGGCAATATTAGCAGATACCGGTAGTACTCTCCTCACGGCCCATATCAACAGCTAGCGTTATTACTGTCCTAAGGGGCCATATCAACAGCTTAGTAATACTGTCCTCTGGGGCCATATCAACAGCTGGAGTTAGAACTGTCCTTAGGGGCAATATCAGCAGCTAGCGGTAGTACTGTCGTAAGGGTCAATATCAACAGCTGGCGTTAGTACTGTCCTCAGATGCCATAGCAACAGCTAGGTTTAGTAATGTCCTCAGGGCCATATCAACAGCTAGCATTAGTACTACCTTAAGGGCAATATCCGCAGCTGGTGTTTGTACTGTCCTCTGGGCCATATCAACAGCTAGTTTTAGTACTTTCCTCAGGGGCCGTATCAACAGCTAACGTTATTATTGTTCTTAGGGACAATATCAACAGCTACGTTTAGTACTGTCCTCAGGGGGCAATAACAGCACAGTAATGTCCTAAGGGGAAATATCAACAGCTAGAATTAATACTGTCCTCAGGGGCCATATCAACAGCTGAGGTTATTACTGTTCTAAGGGGCAATATCAACAGCTAAGTGTAGTACTGTTCTCATGGGCAATATCAATAGCTGACGTTAGTAATTTCCTAAGGGGCAATATCAGCAGCTACCATTAGTACTGTCACCAGGGTCCATATCAACATCTAGCGTTAATACCGTCTTAAGGAGCAATATCAACAGCTGGCGCGAGTACTGTCCTCAGGGTTCATATCAACAGCTGGAGTTGTTCCTGTTCTAAGGGGAAATATCAACAGCTGGCGTTAGTACTGTCCTTAGGGGCAATATCAGCAGCTAGCGATAGTACTGTCCTAATAGTCAATATCAACAGCTGGCGTTAGTACTGTCCTCTCGGGCGTTATCAAAAGCTAGTTTAGTACTGTCCTTAGGGCCAATATCAACAGTTAGCGATAGTACTGTCCTAAGGGTCAATATCAACAGCTGGTGTTAGTACTGTCCTCAGGGGCCATATCAACAGCTAGGTTTAGTACTGTCCTCAGGGGCAATATCAACAGCTAGCGTTAGTACTATCTTAAGGGGCAATATCAGCAGCTGGTGTTAGTACTATCCTCAGGGGTCATATCAACAGCTAGGATTAGTACTGTCCTCAATATCAACAGTGCGTTAGTATGGTCCTAAGTGGCAATATCAACAACAAGCGTTAGTACTGTCCTGAAGTGCTATACCAACAACTAACGTAAGTACTGTCCTCAGTGGCAATATCAACAGCTAGCGTTAGTACTCTCCTAAGGTGCATTATCAACAGCCTGCGTTAGTATGGTGCTCAGTGACAATATCAACAGCCAGCGTTAGTAATGTTCTGAAGTGCAATACCAACAACTACTGTCCTCAGTGGCAATATCAACAGCTAGCTTTAGTACTGTCCTAAGGTGAATTATCAACAGCTAGCGTTAATAATGTCCTCAGGGACACTATCACACGCTAGTGTTCGAACTATCCGCAGGTGCAATATCAACAGCTAATCAGTAACATGCACAGGTATCAACAGCTAGCATATGTACTGTCCATATGGAAACAAACAGCTAGTGTCTTTAACATCCACATGTGCACTATCATCAGCCTTTGTTTTAACCACCATAGAGAGGCAACATCAACGGGTAACATTAGTACTGTCCTCAAATACAATATCAACAGCTAGTGGTAGTACTGTCCTCCGAGGCAATATCAACAGCCAGCGTTAGTACTGCCGTCATTGGCAATATCAACAGCCAGCGTTAATACTGGCCCAAGGGGCAATATCAATACAGTGAGCGTTATTATTGTTCTAAGGGGAGTATCGACATCTAGCGTTAGTACTGCCTTCAGGGGCAATCTTAGTATATATCGTTAGTATTTGCCTCATTGGCAATATCAACAGCCAGAGTTAGTACTGTCCTCATGGACACTGTTAACAGCCAGCGTTATTAATGTCCTCAGGGGAAGTATAAACAGCCAGCGTTAGTACTGTTCTTAGGGGCAATATCAACAGCCACCGTTAGTACTGTCCTAAGGGGCAACATCAATATCCAGTGTTAGTAATGTCTACAGGGTAAAAATCAACAGCTATCGTTAGTACTGTTCTCAGGGGCAATATCAACAGCTAACGTTAGTACTGTCCAAAGGGGCAACATCAACAGCCAGCGTTAGTACTGTCCTAATGGGCAATATCAACAGCCAGCGTAAGTAATGTCCTCAGGGACAATATCAACAGCCTGCGTTAGTATTGTCCTCAGTGTCAAAATCAATAGCCAGAGTTAGTAATGTGCTCATGAGCAATATCAACAGGTAGCGTTAAAACTTAATGGGCTATAACCACAGCTAGCGTTAGTACTGTCCCCAGGGTCAATATCAACAGCTAGCGTTAATTTTGTCCTCATGGAAAATATCAACAGCTAGCTTTAACACTGTCCTCATTGGCAATATCAATAGCCACTTATATAACTGCCCTAAAGGGAAATATCAACAGGTAGCGTTTATACTGTCTTCTGGGCCAATTTCAACATATAGCGTTAGTACCGCTTTCCAGAGGCAATATCAACTGCTACCGTAAGTACCTTCCTCAGAGGCAATATCAGCAGCTAGCGTTAGTACTGTCCTCAAAGGCAATATCAACTGCCTGCGTTGGTATTGTCCTCAAGGGCAATATCAACAGCCAGCGTTTGTATTGTCCTAAGTGTAATAACAACAGTTATGGTTAGTCATGTCCTCGGGGGCGTTATCAAGAGCTAGCTGTAGAACTACAATATCAACAGCTATTGTCGTTAACATCCACATGTACAATATCAACAGCCAGCGTCTTATAGGGATACTATCACAAGTCAATATCAACAGGTAGCGTTAGTCCTGTCCTCAGGGGCAATGTCAACAGCTAGCGTTAGTAGTGTCCTCAGAGGCAATATCAACAGCTAGCGTTAGTACTGTCCTCAGGGGCAATATCGCCGGCTAGCGTTAGTCCTGTCCTAAAACGAATACAGTCAGTACTACTAAACTCTACGAAAATATCACCTACTGGCTTCCGTGGCTTTTGTACCGTCCTCAAGGACAATTTCAAGAATTAGCGTCACTAAAGTCTTGAAGGACAAAATAAATTGCTTAGGTCACTTCCTTGAAAGACCAAAGGGACAATATAGTCATATCCTTAAACGGTTTCTCACCAGTGTGTATGCATACTTGTCTTTTCGTTTACCCTACCTGTTTGCAAGCAATGTTTTTTCCCAAGTGAGTTCGTTTCCGAGGAAGGCTTTGCTGGCATGTTGTCACTAATTAACACAGAATTACAGCAAAATGTGTAAGGAGCATAATTATATAGGGTGTGGCCCTTCCTGTATATAGGCCTGGTCAACGGCTTAACATCCCATTCGAAGGATGGCAGTTTCACAGTACATGTACCTTGCCCGAATAGTGAACGGTCATTCATCAAAAGCGGCTGTCATGATAATCAGAAATGAATGTGTGTAGTTTAAAAAAAAAAGAACAGTGGGCTAGCACCTCTCTCCATAACCTGAGACGGGTGGACAGAGTAAATTCCCCGCACCTCGTCTTGTTTCGTACTTGGAAACTCAACCTACTCACATATCTGACGTTTGCCTGTTAACGTTATCGATCTGTGTTAGCTGTGTTCGGGTTTAAGTTTCAAAACACAGAATACGTGTCAGCGCGAGATATGTCGAAATGTAAAAATTCCAGAGATATTCACCTGAAAAACATTAACTAGTCGTACGAAAATGACTAGATCGATGAGGTATTCTTCTCTTTGGTGAGTTTTATGCATGCACGCTTGGTTGTTAACGTTTAATCTATTGCTGTATGGCGGCTGTTTATGCATGCATTGCTTGATCTCTTCATGAACCTGTCTTGATATAGTCGACCCTGATACCTACTTATTCTAAAAGGGCATCACAGTAGCTCTGTTGTACGTATGCACCATAAGAGCTACTATTCTCGCTGCTAGAATATACCAAACGTATTAATCAAGTCACATTGTACTAAAACATCATGTTCTTGCATATAAAGCTACTGGTACTTTATAATGACAGAAAAATGTGTGGTATTTAAACTAAAGGATGTTTTTATTTTTAGAAATGGTCTGCTTTAATGTAATAAGGTTCTTTTAAATCGTGTGTCAGTACAGTCCTCAGCGAAACAATAAACGGATACAGTCAATACTAATCTCTGTGAAAATATCACCTGCCAGCTTCTCTGGGTTCAGTACTGTCATCAAGGACACTATCAATACAGCTAGCGTCAGTACAGTTCTGAGGGACATAATAAACTGCTTAGGTGATTTGACTGATACGCGAAAGGGACGATATATTCATAAACTCTGACATTGTACTTTAAACGGTTTCTCACCAGTGTGTACGCACACTTGTCATTTCGCTTACTCTAACAATTGCAAGCAATGTTTTTTTCCGAGTGAGGGTTTTGGGCAAATGACCTTTTATTATTCGGGCAAGGTACTGTGAATCTTATGCCATCCTTCGAAGGAATGTTAAGACGTAGACCAGTCCCATGTAGGAAGAGTCATACCTTATATATGCAGACTAAATAATATGCTCATGACAAATCTCTTTGAATTTCTGTGTTAATGAGGCAAAATGCCCGTGGAACTTTCCTCGGAAACGATGCTGCCATGATAATTAGACTAGACCGTTTGCAGTATCTATAATTAGGAACAGCGGGGACAGCACCTCTCCTCTAATCTGAAAGGGGTGGGTAGAGTATGTCCCTCCCCGCAACCCCCACAACACACACCCCACACGAACATTGTTCTTATATAATATGCAGATTCCCTATGCATTTGTACATGGTTTGATAAGGTAACAAATAATATACCAATAGTATTCATCAATTTACACGTAATTAATAAATCGTGTTCTTGCAAATAAACCGACTGGTACATTATAGAAGGAAGAGGTGATAATTAAGCTAAAAGACAGTTTTGTTTTTTTAAAAATAGTAAGTGGTAATGTCTAGGCGATGTGAGAGATGTCTCTAACACCCTTTAAGTGTAATTATTTTAAACAGTAGGCGAATGTGTGTATTCATGCAGGGTAAACTCCAAATAAGTCATGTGTATTAAATTTTTATTTCGTTAAATGGTATAATATGGTATTTCTCCTGTATACTCAATGTATCGGCTAATAGTTCAGTTAATTCCTAGGCACTAGTAACTTCTACTTCTAATTAGAAAGTATTAACTGCTTAGGAAATTTGAATTAAAAAAGAGCATACACATTCATATCCACGACAAATGCGTAATTGCGGCTGGTATAGCAGTTAATTAGCACTAGTAAATTCTACTTTGCTAAAATGAGTAACTAGGCATATTCGCAAAATTAAAGGACAATAGAAATATCTCTCACATCGCCTTATATCTTAATGTATGTAGCTTATATGGCTTCTCTACTGTATGCATACTCACATTCGACTACTGTTTAAAAAAGTTAATTGAATTGATTTGTGTTTTAAGGAGCAACAACACATGAACGTTTATATGGCGCCTAACAGGAACGAACGTGCCAGGCTCATCCTCCATTTACATCAAGATAAAATATGAAGATTGGGCCTAGAACCTTCTTACCTGCAAAACTGCAGAATTGCTGCAAATTCTATAATAGACACTCCATTTACGATGGAAACCGACTGGTACGTTTCTACGTTTGCATACGCGGTGTCATGGTGGGCATGATAAAAAATGACAAAATGAATATGAATGTGTGTGGAGGGTGGTGGTGGCGGGGGAATAGGGGGGGGGGGGGTCTACCCCGCAAACTCACGGGGAACAAAATGAAAGTTAACAGATGACAGAGACATCGTATTTCTCTTATCAGGATATCTCTCACATCACCTAGACATTATCACTTGCTATCATTTAACGAAATATAACAGAATGGCTTAATATATTTGATTTATATGGCTTCTCCCCTGTATGTATTCTCACATTCGCCTACTGTTTATTTCCTAAGCCGTTACTACTTCCTTATTATTTTTTAAATAAGAGGCGAATGTGATTATTCATATAATGCGTCAAAACTTAATATGCAATATGTGACTTGTACGCGTTATGTGACAAAAATAGTTTTTGTTTGTGCTTTGTGCTTTTTGTTGTTGTTGCTGTTGAGTGTTGTTTGTGTTTTTTGGAGGGGAGGAGGCAGTGGTTGTGGGTTGGCTGTAAATAGTGTTTTTTTAAAGTTGCGCATCACCCCTTAACTTGAGTGCGTGCGTGAGTGCGTGTGTTTTGGTTATAACTTGTTTTTTTTAACTTGCGCTCCACCCCCAATGTCAAATCCTTTATCCGCCCCTAAGGAGGGTGCATGCTCCCCATATTTTTTCTAAAGTAAAAACAATTTATTTAATGGATTTATGCAAACTGGATCCGCCCATGCCCCCACCCCACTGCCTAACTAACAACCAAAGAACAATCAAAGTACATACGTTTCAGATTTTAGGTAGGGGTGCTCCCGGTGCCCGCACTGGACCCGCCCCTAGACCCATCCCACTACCACCTGTACACCCCAACCAACAAAAGCTTACTATATGCATATAATTATTACTTTTCAAATTTTAGCCTGGTGCACCTATACCCCCCGGATCCGCCCTTGCCCTTGCCCTCCCCGACCCACGACCCACTTCTCACCCAATATATGTCTTTGCCTCGGTGTCAGTTTATGTCTGGTTACGGCACTGTGCGTGAAAGTTATTGCGTGAACGTTATGCATAGCATCATGACAGATGTATACTCCGCTTTTTGTGAATTAGAGAATGTATGCTAGGAATCGAAGACATTCCATGCCGATATACTATATCCACCTTAGAACACGACATCCCAGACCATATCAGGACCCGATTTGCAATCAATTGTAACTAGAAGAACGGTATTGAAACAAAGGTTGAAGGAACGCGTTTGGACCTAAAAAAATCTTTAAAAACAAAAAGATCTTAAAAAAATCAAAAAATCTGATTGTTTGTTTTTGGCTAGACTTGTATACAAATATCAAAACATATCAAATTATTGCAAAACTGTACACCAACATTTCTACCCCATGTAATAGACTGTAGTAGACATGTACAACAGTAGAGCACAACATCAGAGCATATCAATAAATGAAAAACGGTACACCAGAAACAATCCTACCCCATTTAAGAGACCATAGTGAAAAACAATTCGACGCCGTGTAAGAGACCATAGTCAAAAACAAGCATACACCATGTAAGAGACCATAGTCAAAAGCAATCATACCCCATGTAAGAGACCACTATGGGGTAGGAATTTTGGGTAGGATTGTTTTTGGTGTACGGTTTTTATTTATTTTTAAATTTTTTGATGTTTGTATACATATCTATTCTATACATAAAAATATAATTTAACAAAAAAAGTTTTTTTCTGATTTGTTTTTCTTTTTTTGTTGTCTTTTTTATGTTTATTTCCTTCAACCTGTCTATTGAAAATAACAATTTCTTCCAGTCATATTGTTGTGTTGGATGAGTGGTTAGCATACTTGGTCATACTTGCCTCTCGTCCCAGACATCACAGGTTCGATTTCCTCTGGTAAGCCTACTATGAAAGTATGCCATCCTCAGAAGGAGGTGTGTGTAAGGTCCGTGTGCAGGGAGAGCTATACCCGTGGTAATCGGTTATTCGTCAACAGAATTGCACATAATAAATGAAATTGCGTGTAGATAGTGGCAAAATATAAGAAACATATACATCTAATCTATTTTATAACTCTAACACCATAGCATGTGTTTTTTTCAATATCGACGTGTGCTTCAACTAAACGATTACAATACAAAACTTCCTCCCCTTAATCTCTTATAAATGGCGTTTTCACAATAAAATTGCAGTATATACGTGTTGCGTCCCTTTTGTTGTGAAACGCCATTTAGGGGCATAATTGACAGCTGGAGCTTCGTCGGGGCATTATTGACAGGAGGGGCTTAAACAACAGCGAGTGATTTGAACCCTACTGGGAATTTTGGGTAGGATTGTTTTTGGTGTACGTTTTTTCATTTTTTTAAATATATTTTGTTGTTTGTATACATGTCTATACAAAAATATAATATAACAAAAAAACAGAAGTTTTTTTCTGATTGGTTTTTCTTTTTTTGTTTTCTTTTTTCTTTTTATTTCCTTCAACCTGTGTATTGAAAATAACAATTTCTTCCAGTCATATTGTTGTGGTGGATGAGTGGTTAGCATACTTGTTCATACTTGCCTCTCGTCCCAGACGTCACAGGTTCGATTTCCTCGGGTAAGATAAGCCTACTATAAAAGTATGACATCCTCCGAAGGAGGTGTGTAAAGTCATAGGTCCGTGTGTAGTGAGAGCTATACACGTGGTAATCGGTTATTCGTAAACAAAGCTGCACATGATAAATGAAATTGCATGTAGATAGTGGCAAAATATAAGAAACATATACATCTAATCTATTTAATAACTCTAACACAATAGCATGTGTTTTTTTTCAATATCGACGTGTGCTTCAATTAAACGATTACAATACAAAACTTCCTCTCTTTAATCTGTTATAAATGGCCTTTCACAATAAAATCGCAGTATATATGTGTTGCGTCCCTTTTGTTGTGAAACGCCATTTCGGGGCTCAAACAACAGCTGGAGCTTCGTCGGGGCGATATTAAAAGGAGGGGCTAAAACAACAGCGAGTGATTTGAACCCTACTGCTACAGTTATCAATAGAATCACCACTAAACATGTACAAAGACAAGTTGTTAAACAACTGAATTATTTCCATCTAAGCTCACTTTGGAATATTGTTTTAGAAGAAACAAGGCACGATTTTGATATTAAAAACCATTTAAATATATATTAAAGACACGAAACAACATTTGTTTATGATACTTCATTAAATATTGTTTTTTGTTAATATTTACCTGAAATAAGCAATAGTTAATTATTCTATAAATTGAGCCTATTTTATCTGAAAGCCTGAACATATTTTATCTCATTTAACTGATAATCACCAAAACATCTGTTAATTTTTAGCCTACTGAGAGGTTATGATATTCTAAGATGTTTGATATGACAATATGGTATACAACTGGTGTATGTATCTTCAACCGGTAGACAGTAGCTCCCATATAATAAAGAGCTCCCAAATAAAAAGAACTTCCAAATAATAACGAGCTCCCATGGATAGTTCCCAAATAAAGAGCTTCGGAACTCCTAACTAAAAGAGTTCCCAAGTAATAAAGAGCCCCCAAATAAAACAGCTCCCAAATAGTAACGAGCTCCATATAAAACAGCCAACGGAGCTCCCAACTTAAAGAGCTCCGGAGCTCTCAACTAAAAGAGCTCCCAAGTAATACAGAGCTTCTAAATAAAAGAAATCCCAAATATGAATAAAGGGCTCCCATAAAGAGCTCCCAAATAAACATATCCAGTGTAATAAAGAGCTCCCAAATAAACATATCCAATGTAATAAAGAGCTCCCAAATAATAAAGAGCCCCCAAATAAAACAGCTCCCAAATAGTAACGAGCTCCATATAAAACAGCCCACGGAGCTCCCCACTTAAAGAGCTCCGGAGCTCTCAACTAAAAGAGCTCCCAAGTAATACAGAGCTTCTAAATAATAGAAATCCCAAATATGAATAAAGGGCTCCCATAAAGAGCTCCCAAATAAACATATCCAATGTAATAAAGGGCTCCCAAATAAAGATATCCAATGTAATAAAGAGCTCCCAAATAAAGATATCCAATGTAATAAAGAGCTCCCAAATAAAGATACCCAATGTAATAAAGAGCTCCCAAATAATAAAGAACTCCCTATAAAAGCTCCCAACTTAAAAAGCTCCGGAGCTCCAAACTAAAAGAGCTCACATGTAATAAATAAATAGCTCCCAAATAAAGAGCTCACGTATACAAGAGCTCCCAAACGAGTTTTAATATATGCGAGCGTATAGCGAACGACTGGTTTATTGCTTTTTTATTTATAAGAGAGTTTGTACTCTATATAATGTATATCACATTAAGTCATCTGTCCATTCATGAATCTGATTGTCCCCTTATTAATGTATATTCATGTAACAGACGTTATGCGGTTTTTTTGTTTTGTAAAGTGGCCCCAAAAGACACGACCCCATCGCTAATTTACTTTTATACACCAAATATGGGCAATCTATTTCCGCCCCCTACGGTATTGCATCACATGATAATGTAATAGAAGTATAATGTAATTATAGATATTGACAACCGGTGCATCACATTATGACGTAGGAGATGATGTAATCATTATGAAATGTGTTAACGCATGCGCAGTCGTGACGATATAGAGACCCTTGGTAATTTTACATTAGATTGCACAACATCAATATGTCATATACTAAAAATGGATCTTAATGGCGCCAAAAACATTGCACAACATAAAAAAAAAAGAAATATTCTATCAAAGCCACACAGCAGAGGTCTAACCTTATAACAAGAAATGTTCGTGGTGGGGTGGTAGGTTAAATCATACTGAGATGTTATGATATGACATAGGAAAGCGTTCAGTTGGTAAAAAATCATTTATTTGTTTTGCACTTAAAGCCCCAACTGCCATATAAAAGCCAGAAGATGGCGCTGGGGCAGTTTTCTATATAAATTATGCATGTTTAACATCAGAGGTCCCTTTTTCAATATTTTGAATAAACTACTGTAAAATAAATTATGAAAAATTGCACAAATACACATTTAAACATGTTGAATCAATTGGTGTAATTATTACTTTTAAACAATCATTTGCAAAGTATGATTTCAAAAAATAATTTAAACCAACTGTCAAACAATTTGAATTTGCCGGGAGGAGGTTATGACCCTTGCTAATAGAGAATGTAAACATTTCCCACGAGGCTGTGTTTATCGACAAGAGTGCTGCAGCAGACGGCTTAGATCTACCTACTCTACAAGACAATGTAATGCATCACAATTTAAATCGGGTTGTCAACAGCCCTTCATTTTGTGTGGTAATAACTGTATAGGAAAAATTTCAAAGTTCATTTGTGAAATATTATTGTGATTTAATTCAAATATACAGTCGGCTGCTTAAGCATGTGTAGGACAATCTTATTTCCAAATATAAAAGTAATTTAAGGACTCTCCTCCGACAAGGACAATCACAACCTGACTTCTATGGTGATGTGATTTATAAACTTCGTAAGATTCTTGGTTATGATCACTTTCATACTATCTTTGTTAAACTTGTTAAAAGGTTTATCAAAAGAAGTTATGACCTTATCATTTTGCAACGTACTGCATGCTTGGTGGTGGACCTTTTACAGGTCGCCAAGTTGCTTTCCTCTTTAATTGTACGATGATCGGACAGGCTGTGGACCCTATGATGACGCCTACCTAAAGCCCAATGGGACGGTGGCGTTTGATGTTTGTCTATGATCTTTCTTGTCGTGCACTTAGTGGTTTATTCTCGTGTTGCTCTGGCTTCTGCCAAGTCATTGAGTACCTTCATTGTGGCTTTCTAGGCTATTGTTTTTTTGTATTATATTTACACGAGCATATTTGTGTTTTACTTATATTGCCTATTGATGCTGCCTTGTTGGTTGGAGATTAGATCATGGCAGGGATTTATTTATTTACACTGTCCTGCTTTAATGGGATGACAGTAGGGTAAGTAAGCGGTTTGGTGCACCCTAGAACAGGTTTAAACCCCCAGTGGCCTTTCTTGCCACTGACCGTTCCAAGGCTGTAGCCCTATTGTCAACCTTTTTGTGTTTGTGATGTCGTTTGCATTTTTTATTACGTTTGCCTTCTCGTTTGTCTGTTTGCTTGTTTGTTTTTGTGTTTTGTGGTTGACTGTCGTCCTTGAATGCTGATATCCCTGTCCGATATTTGTATCTTTCTTTACATCAGATATTTTAGTTAACAGACAGGCTGTGTGCAGCAGTGTTAATTTGATAGGCCCCTCCTACAAATATTTACTACCCCGGCAGTTAATGTTGGGGGTTTAAAGGTTAACCCGTCGGACCCCGTCGGAAATGTTCCATTACAGAAATAAACATTGCACAACATCAGTATCCTAAAAGAAGATCAGAACATTGCACAACATGTTGTCTGATGACGTAAATTTGTAAAGTGACCACCAAAGAGACGCTGACCTACAGTGGATTTCTATTTTTAGAAAACAAAATGGCGCCCGTTTATTTACATTGAAAGAGGCTCCTATACTACTCACAGCATAATCATACCTACACTTGCTATCGTTAAACGTAACCTACTGATTCTCTTGAGTCCATGTTCGTTTTACTTGTTTTCTTGCAGTTGTTCGGCATGTGTTAACTTGTTAGTGTTCGACGCACCAATACTATAAACACGTTAAATAACACATGTTGCCGCCAACATTGAAATTCATATTGCATATCCTAGTGTTGTATGATTTTGACACATACACACAAACGCTCGCACGCACGCACTCACGCACTCACACATAAGCAGCAGCGCGCGGGCGCGCGAACACACACACACACACACACACACACACAATGCGTTGAACAATACGATCTTTATTGACATACAGTAGGAACGCCAGCCCTATGGCCTAGGAATATTTATCAAACAAGGTCACGTGATAAAATCGATAACAAAATGACATTATTGGGAACATTTTCACTGGTCAGATTTATACACCTCTTATCTATAAACTGTGATTATGACAAAACACAATCACAGATCGTTGTTAAAGTAATAATATTCACAAACTACATTGGTCGAACATAATTGGTGTACACTTCGTGTAATTCCCATTAATAGTTAAAGGTATTTTTCAAAGGGATGAATTTAGGTTGTTTTAAGGTTTAAATTGCCAACAATGCGCTTTTAAATCAAAATCGATTTATTTCGTCATTTTAGAAGCGAGAATAAAAACAAATGCATGTACGCATAGATAAATCTTTCCTCTGTCCATATGCAAAATTTTAATGAAATCGGAGACAAGTACTTTTTTCCCCCCAAAATTAACTAACATGACCCACGGACTCAAAGACGGCATAACGCATATACATTTACAGACGCGACCGGGTACACCAGAAATGAAATAATTCCATTATTTCGATACATATATTTCAAATGTATGTATCCATGCATTCCAGATTAAATTTCTGATCTATACATGCTTTTGGTTTATGCCGGAGTGCTCAGAATAGGTTTTAACAAACCAAATTGCAACGGTACGTCGGGAAAGGAAATGAGGATGGTGAAAATATATGTTGCAGTGCTAATTTTCTGAATCCGAAAAAAATGTAAAAAAATGAAGTTTTAACAGCGAGAATGAATTTTTTTCCATGAAAGTGTTCATTGACATGTCGACTATTAAAAACCAAAATTTAAAGTCAATCAGAAAAAAGTACTTTTTCCCCCCCAAAATTAACAAAGTACACCGTGTTCGCTAAAATCTTTCGAAGTTAATTTACACGCGGGATATAAAACCATGAAATTGTGAAATCCTTTTTAAGAGATATATTGATTTCAACATTGTTCTGTATTTAATAAATTATAAGAGTTGAATGTTCACAGTTTTTCTCAAGGACACCATTACGGTAGTATCCCTGCAACCCCGCCCCTCATCCCACCCCCACCACCCTCCATACCGTATTGATTAAGTTGTATATAGCTGCGAATGCGCAGTTTTAATCAAATTCGATTTATTTCATCATTTTAGAAGCGAGAGAAAAAAACAAAAGCATGTACGCGTAAATACATCTTTTCTTCTGTAGATATGTAAAATATAAAAAAAATCGGAGGCAAGTACTTTTTCCCCCCGAAAATTAACGAAGTACACCTTAATCGCTTAAATACGCCGAATCGACGTTCCAAATCAATGTTCGCACGGAATAAAATTGTGGAATTATGAATTCATTTATAAAGATAAATCGATTTCAGCATTGTTCAGTAGTTGTTATATTATTGATGTAGTATGTCCACAGTATTTATGGGAGCAACATTACGGTAGTATCCCTCCAACCCCGTCGGCTTCCCCCCTCCAACCCGTACACACAGTACGTTGTGTATTGCTGAGAATGCGCCTTTTATTCAAATCGATTTATTTCGTCATTTTAGAAGCGAGAATAAAAACAAAATCATATAGATACATCTCTCCTCTGTAAATAAGTAGAATTTCAATAAACGGAGACAAGTACTAATTAAGTAACAGGACCGTCCGACCCAAAGACGGCAACATTCATATTCATTAAGGAAAGACGACCGGCTATAGAAACAATTAAATAATTTCGTTATGTAAACACATATATTTAAAATGTATGTGTCTATGTATTGTACACTAAATTTTTGATCTATACATGCTTTGGGTTTATGTCAGAGTGGCCAATTTATTTTAACAAACAATGTTGCAACGGTATATCGGAAAATGAAATCATGATGGCGGCAACATACGTTGCAGAGTTAATTTTCGAAATCAGAAAAAGCGATAAATTAATATTAGTTTAACAGGCAGAAAGAAGTATATTCTTTTAACTGTTCGTTTAAAAGTGAGGGGGCGACTCGAGTTTTAAAGAAAGCAAGATTGGCATGTGTCCCTTTAACCAAGTAAATAAATGACTGACGAGTAACAGACATGCTACTGTCAGTAACAAACATGATTATGTGTAGACTCGAAGATTTGATAACATAAACATGTGGACATGACATTGTGTCAATGGAGCACTTGCCAGATGTGTGGTGTTGTGAAACACTGTACGCGTAAATCAAAAAAGTGCGGGTCGTTTATATTTATAGGGCATATATAGTTATATTTATTATTCTTTTATAACTATATGGTCCCAGAACGCAGTCATACTCACTACTATATTGAAAGTAAATACTGAATATACATGTGCAGTGCGTTACGATCTGTAGTATTTGAAAACAGACATATTAAACATTTCCCTGAACATATATAACGATGATAAATACTATATTCATGGAATTATGTTTTCCTGAAAAAAAATACATGTTTGTTTTCAGCAGTTGAAATCTACTATATTCTGCGAATATTGCTACTTTGAAAATTTGAATACGTCTGTTTTCATCAAATAGCAGTGTTTTGTTTGTTTTAATATATATATTTTTTTATTCATGATTTAAAAAAAAAGAAGGATGATCGGAATATGTCTTACACACTGTTGAATCCTGTAAATTAAAAAAAGAAGTGGTTTGGTTACAGGCAACAGTATCGATGAACAAAACCACTTGTTTTACCGGATTCAACATTGTGCAAGAAAATATTCATATATTATACCATTAATATTATAACATGTGTGTTGTAACATATGCTTATCCTTGGATAGTGGATGTCTGCAGGGAACTTGACCTTTTACCTAAAAATCAAACGATCATCCTCTTTCCACTGTCCACCAATGAAGTTTCGTGAAATTTGCTTTAGGTAAGAGGAAAAACTGTGTGGGCAATACTTTTCATTTTCCGTCATGGTAACGGACCTTTCAACTACTGACTTCAAAATAAACAGGGATTATTATTTCACCAAAGGCAGTCAAAGTATGAAGTTTTATGAAATTAGCTTCAGAGAAAGTAATAAAGAGTTTGATTGCGGACACGATTTTTCATGATCAAGTTACTGTGACGTTGACCTCAGATTTACTGACCTCAATATTAATAGGGATCATACTCTTATGAAAGGCAGTCAACCCATGACGTTTGAATATATTTCATTATCGTTTCAGGGTGATATTGACCTTTGACCTATTAACCTCAAAATCATCAAACGGCGCAGTATTCTTATCACAGGAAGTCAGCCCATAACGTTTCAAGAGACTTCCTTCAGGAAAAGAGAAGTTACAGTGCGGACAATGCGTTTCATTATCCGGTCAGTGACCTTGACCGTTGACCCACTTAAAATCAAAAGGATCACCCTCTCGCCACAGGCAATCCATTAAGTTTCATGAGATTTGCTTTAGGGAAAGTGGACTTAAGTTTACAACATTTTACATTATCATGTCACGGTGACAATGACCTTTGACCTAATGACCTCAAAATCAAAAGGCATCATTCTCTCACCAAATGCACTCAAACCATGAATTTTGCTTCTGGGGAAGTGGACAGTGCAGACAAGGTTTTTCATAATCATTATTGGGTCACGGAGCCCTTGATCTTCAATATTTGATATGCACATACTGATGCTTCGTACAAAGTTTCGTCAAAATCCAACAAGTAGCGCAGACAAGATTTGTGACGGACGAACGGAAAGGCCAAATATAATCTGTCTCACCTACCACTTTGTGGTGGAAGATATAATTATAAAGACAATATGTTAGTTCATATGTATACTTTATTAAGCAAATAATTGAGCGAACATAAACTTCAGCATTGACTCTGGCCAGTGGTGTACATGGAGTCTTCTTCCACATGACATGCAGACTGAAAGAAAAGAAAGACATAGAATAAAAAGTTAATATAAGTCGAGCAGAGTATTCAATTTGAATCAGGTGTTGCTAGGGGGAGCTAGGGCATGTTTAGTGGAATGGGACAGTTTACAATTTAATTATTGTTTAACGCCTCATCAACACGTTGTTTATGTTATTTCGAGCCGCCCCAAAGAGAGGAGGAAAGATACATAGGCATCCAGGAACCCTGCCCTACGCTTACTACCGATTAGATACCTATGCGTCTTTAACGTGCTTGGAGGAGAGACTCCGATACACAGGACCACCCGGTTTACGTTCCCATCAGACGAACGGGGCTAGAAGGACACATCGAAGTAACCCAGTGGCGCCAGTAAGAATTGAATCCGTGTTCACTGGATTCAAAGCCGATATGCTTTAAACGTCCCTTGACCAAAACTGAGTAAATGGCACAAGTAAAGGGTCAATACATATTATATTTTGTATCATACGAGTATATGATTGAACTGACATGATTACAGAACAATTTTAATGTATTTTTTACCCAACAGTACAGCAAGAATCTATTATAAGGAAAGTTAAATCTGACAGAGGGTGCAATGCTCTATAAGCCATTTTTACTAGAAGGGGAATAAAATACAAGTCTTGCCAAAAATCTAAAATTGTTAAATTTTACAAGTTTTGTTCATAGGATATTTTACTTTAATGACTTAGTAAGGTCATTTTACATGGAGAGAAAACATTAATATACAACTATTTATTTTCTCTCTCAAAACCTGGTGATGCCGCTAGTTTTAGAAATAAAACATGATTAAATAGGGCAGTTGAGAAGACACTTTTGTAGATGCGTGGTCTGTTCTGATTTAAAAATGTGTAAAACAGACACAAGATTGGAAATTTGCTCTGTGTCCCTTTAATAAATGGGGGACCCATCACATAGACCATAATCATATTGGAATTAGTTAATGTTAAAGGGACACACGGCAATCTTGAAGTATTTATCAAGCTTTAACATTAGCATCTCCATTTGTTAACCTGGTAACATTTTAAATTTTAACCTGCTTGCATTAAAAGTTAAATAAAAGTGTTTCATTTTGTCTTCGTTATTCTATCAAATACTTAAATATATTACAGGTGCACTATTATCAACAGTAAGTAATGTGTAAAACAATTTCGTCTGAACTATTCTAATAAATAATATTAATGATGCACAAATACAAACTATGCAGAAAAAATAACCGAACTCCAGAAGTTTTAAACAAATAAAGACTGCCTAGTGTCCCTTTAACACAACTTGTTTTTGCATGTATCCAGTACATGTAGTTTACACGAGCTCATATGACAATCACGCTGCATTATCACTGAAAACATTTTTTACTCTAACTTTGAACAGCACCTTGCAAGCATAACACAAGCTCCATTTAAAGAACTACACAAGTGCAAACACTTTTTAAAAGGCTCTCACCTCCATATGATCCAATGGCATTTAATACGGCTTGACATTTTGAAGTCGTCAGTATCAATTCACTTAGAGCTGCTCAAGGGCACGATTCACATTTGAGGCCTCTCTGAAAACAACATCAATCCAATGTCAATGATCCAACAGACATAGTTTATCCTTTGTTATACATAATGTAACATATTTAAAAAAGAAAAGATAAAAAAAGAACTAAATTGAATAAAGCATAAATACTACTTGTGCTCAATAACACCGTTAATGTTATAAAAACATCTCTCATCATTAATTATACATGTAAAATATAATGTAGCCTAACTGGAGATCCATTAAAAACATTGTTCCACTTCCACAGCATAATTCCAGCCCATGGAATAGTCATTTCTTTTGAGACACATTGGAGGCAAGCGTAGTAGCTCCACCTCCTTAAAGTCTTTTAAGTGAAGTGTACTTTCTCGAAATTGCGTTGTTTATTTCGCAACAGAAAGTATGTAGTAAATGTAAATAAATGTAAATTCAAAATCACTTCCTTGCCTTCAAAACTTTACTGTACATATATATGAATCTGACCGATTTCAGTCAAATGTCTATGGCAGTTTACATTGTTTCAATGGTAGTTGTATCGGGTTATGTATTCACGAATGTGCGAGAAAATGGGGATAACATAACGATATAGAGACAACGCTAACAATTTACATTCATGCATCTGAGGGGTGGGGGTGGGAGGGGTGGAGGGGGTTTCTAGTTTCCTTACCCCTCCTTGTTTTCGGTATGCAAGCTCCATCTACCCCCACCTACCGTACTTGGGTGGGGGCGGGGTGCGGGGGACATTGATAGAATTTCTACTAGTAATTGTTTTATTCCACGAAACGTTCTACAGTTTACTGTACATCCAGTTACTGGAAAGATCGGAGTACAGGAAAAACACTTATAGTGATTATGAACTTTCTATTATACAGTATACACCACTTTTTTAGGCACTGTATTTGGCCAATGTCTAAATATGTAAGATCTAAAAGTGGTGTGTACTGTTTATTAACAAACACATTTTAATGACTAAACAAATACCTTGATCATGTACCTCCATCAGCAGACAGTAATCCCAAATCCAACTTGCACCAACATGTCAATTTCACGTGTCAAGTTATGTCACGGTGACCAACACTGCATCGTGTTTACACATAATGGGACGTTATTTCGTCCGGTAAGGTATTAGTTTTTACATAATCTACGGTATGAAACACTGTACGCGTGTTGTTAGACCCCATAGGTACCCGTAGTGCTCGCCGACGTAGCGAGCCCAATTTCGGGTGAAAAAAAATGGCGTCTGTTTTAATTGAAAATTCGTAAAATAGTCCGTAAAATACAAAGAAATAGTCCATGTTCGCGGAGTTAAAATGCGAACAGAACTGATATGTTATAGGTCCGTGGCGTTCCTACTGATACTGATAAACTGCAAAGAAATCTGATTAATAACATACTTATATATACTCTGTAAAAAAAGTTTTGGACCATGGCAGTGTTCGATAGCGTACAATGATCGCTGAACCATGACATTCGACCATAACCCTTTTTATCTCAATTGATAATTCACAATAGATCAACATTCAACAATAATTATCGTTTACAATGAAAGTTTGCGAAAAAATAATAATCTTTTTATTGGTTACTCGAATGTGTTCCTTTTTATGGACTTAGCAACATTTTTCACAGACCCTTTGTGTGTTCGCGATATTTTTTAAAAATCAAATCTTGTTTGGAATTTAAAGTTTCTGGTACTAAATTAACCGGGTAGAGTAGACATTGGTTAGTAAAAAAAGATACTTAAATTCTGTCCACTAGTATTATTTTTATATGACTTTATATACCCTGGTCCAAAACTTTTTTTACCGAGTATATATAACAGTAATATATTACTAATATATTTGTACATAGTTTATCTTCATTCATTCGCGTGTGTATATATTAATTGTACAGCTATTGACCAGCTAGCCTATCGTGGTCCTACATATGTGTACCCACTGCGCATTTATGCATATTTATCTCATTCATTCGCTTGTGTATATATTAGTTGTACAGCTATTGACCAGCTAGCCTATCGTGGTCCTACCTATGTGTACACACTGCGCATTTATGCATATTTATCGAGATGAGACATTCGCTATCACCTGTGTGTCAGGACAAAGTCCTAGATTATGACATAGATAATAGTTAAGATCATTTTTAAACCTAATTAAACAGGTACGAGACGTATAGTTTATGTTCAGCCAAACTTGTTTTACATTATTGATACAGTGTCATTAGTAATACACCAACATTTATAGCTTAATTTTCAGTTGAGTTTATGGAACTGGGTTTATAAATTGGATCGTTGGGTGTTGCGAATAGTATTGAGCCGGTGTCAACGTAAAATAGTTACAATGACCGAAGGTCTTACCTTAGAATTTGGCGAAGATGGTTTCGCGACTATTCGAATGGACAATGGTGAGAACAGATTCCGGATGTCAACAATTTCAGTATGGAATAAATTGTTGGATCAAGTGTTAGAGTAAGTACATTTATTCCCTTTAATTAAGTGATTATTTGAATGTAAGAAATATAAATATGTGCTGATCTGTAGATAACCATATCTGTATATACCGGTTAAGTGATGGTAAACAATTCTATTTCCCTCCTGTGTGAAATGTTTGTTAAATTGTTTGTTAATATTGTTTCTTTCAGGTACACATGAGTGACAACTGAACATTATAATAATTCTAATAGTATTTCATTATTACAATAACTGCATTCTTTAAAGTTAGGTTCTGTGCACCATTGTCGTAAAACATGAATTCTCTTAATGCATGAAACGAAATTACATTTATAAATAGTGTTTATTGCTCGTCGTGTTATTGTGTGTTGTTACATGTATTACATGAATTACTTTATGACACTTGTCACGTCATTGAATATATTTTGAGTATGTATTGAAGTATAAATCATACGCTCATGAGTCTTATCAGACTTAATGCGTGAACTATTACGAAAAGTGTAAGGTCTACGGCGGGATGCCCTCGACGCGTCCTGGACCTATTGACGAGGATAATAAAACAAATTGTATTCTATTCTAAACATCATTCATTGAATATGTAAAACATTTCTAGGATTCTTAAAATGATAAAACACGTCTTCAAGAATGTGTTTCACAAAGCGCACATAACGAAACAACTAAATGCGCAATCAATTATTTAATTCAAATTGATAAATTGGGGAAAACGAAACACTTTTAAAACTTCATTGCCTAATAAAAGCCATACAAATGCAGGAACACAAACACCAAAGGACTGTTAATAACAGGGACTGGGAAATTCTTCAGTAACGGTATAGACCTACAGTGGCTGTCTATACAGACGGGCGAAGTTTCCAGGGAGTACATGTCTGCTTTACATGACCTGCTGGCGAGGGTACTTGTGTTACCTATTGCAACTGTCGCTCTCTTAAATGGTAAGACTATAAAAAGAAACATTCGTATTGTAGATATATATGAGGTTGAAAGTCATGGACTGTAAATTTTAATTGTATGACAATGTTTGTTAAACTCAAAATAAAATAGTTTAGTATGGATAAATCATTTATGTCTACGTCTATAATTTTGCTGGTTCTTGTACATCGCATATACCAGGTTCACTGTTGACGTGATGTTGCATATAAAGCGTGTACTATGAGGTGATCGTGCATGCCCGCTATTGTAAGGTAAACATTATATTTTACATTCGCTTGATACTTCTGTTGAAAAACGCCTCTAATTTCGAATAAACTTCACATTTCAAGAAATCGGAGTAACTACTACGCATACAATGTAGAAAATGACTATTCCATTGTTTGAACAACTAAAAGAGCTATGATTCTCACAACTAAAAAAATACAAGCAAGCATCCGATTCTCGCAGATGATATTGTTTCAGATAGTTACATGTATATACGCAGGTCATGCTTTTGGTGCCGGTGCGTTTCTCGTACTGGCCTGCGATTACCGGGTTATGCAGCCTGCTAGAGGATGGTTATGCTGGCCGGAAACAGCCCTTGGGATGAGATTTGGTGACCCGCTTGTAAAATTGGCAAGGTATGTACAACAGATTTGTGTGTGTGTGTGTGTGAATAAGTATCACATGCATATACATTTGCGAAGTTGTCATCTTTAATTCAGTAAAACCTAATGTGTGTATTATATACGTGGCATTCATTGGGGCTATTCTGTAAAACATACATGGGACCCCAGGAAGGCAATTTAATAAGCATCTATGGGTGAATCATATTGTCCAACATTTTGTTATTTTAGCATAATTTTCCATTTCAAAAGTGCTTTCCTGGGATCCAATGATTGTTTTAATGGAATAGCCCTTATTTAATTATTGTATGTACATAATACATGTAAATGTTTTTGGTATTTTTTATATTAATCATGATTCCTGTGGAGGAATTGGAAATTATATTATAAATTGGAATTATTTCCTAAATAACACAGTTATTGTCTAATCAACTACACATCTTTATTTCGTAGAGCCAAAATACCACCTGGTTATGTTCAGAGAGAGGCTTTATTATTTGCAAAACGTCTCACGGCAGATCATGCACTCAGCCTCGGTTTGGTGGATAAGGTGGTGGAAGAATCCAAGATGGAGGATGTTGGTAAAACCTTAGCAAATGCAGCATTAGGACGTAATGGACTTGACAGAAAGATTGTTCACGCAATGAAAAAAGACATTTATGGAAAGGAAATGGACTTATCTAAGTTGTGAACGGTTAAAATTAGAGTTTAATTTGCAATATGAATTAAGTCCTGTTGACATTTTACACATCAGTGAAATAGTGGCCCATTATCTGTGGATTGCATATAACCTTATATTGTCACCGTTTATATTTTCACTTCAGTGAGAAATTAGGGTACGTATAATAATAGGAAAATGTGTTGATAAGTCGTAAATGTCGGATTTACTTAATTTTGGAAGTGAACAAACTGAACATATTAAACGAGTTTTGTCACTTCTACATGAACATGTTTAACCGGTAAATACTGTAAGGGGATCCCTTGGAAGCAACGAACAAATTGTTAATGTATCGCTTAATGATGTTGTAATAATTAATGAACAACTATTTATGACAAATTAGCATTGGTTTTGTTGTTGAAACCGTATATTAAAGTGTATTGTGGCACTGTTCATGTTTTATAAACAGACTTATAGAGGAAAGAGTTCATACAGAAATGTTAACATATTACCCTTAATATTTGTCTAGGACCTGTTATAATGAGTGTTTTTAACTCTCACATATGGAATAAAACACTGTGTATGCTAACTCAGGTACAGGTATACCATATGTATGCATTACGATTTATTTATCCATGTAGCTGCATAGGAATATAGTTGACCTCATATTCATTATGTCGGTTTCATTGGTCGTGCATCGTGTATGCATTGATACTGTGAAGTAGTTCAATAAGTAAAACTTCATCTAACAAACACATTATCGATGCAAACGTTATTTTCCTTCACTCACCTTGATAAACACCCACATTGATAAACTCATTCACATACACACTGGATCTTACATGAGTGACTGTGTATTATTGATTTTATGTATTATTGAGTTGGATAAAATGATAGGATACGAGGCTCTGCCGAGTATCCTATCCTTTTATCCAACGGAGCCTCGTATCCTATCATTTTTCCTTTTATCCAACGGAGCCTCGTATCCTATCATTTTATCCAACGTGTTTATTAAAGCCAATAATACACAGTCACGAATGTAAGATTATGTTTATCACATAACACACCTACGACGTGCTAGTTTCACGTTATTGTTGTCAATTTACATACGGCGGCAATTTGTAAGAGAAATCATGACGTGGTTATGTTGTTACATGACGTCGCTACGTTCCGCGTCTGTAAATACGTTCGCCCTGCAAATAATGCGACACCTTAAACAAAATTTAACGTTACTAACATGCGCCTGAACTTATCGTATGATATCCCATGCGAACAATTGGGATTAAGTGGTTTACTGTGCAAACACAGTGATTCGGTCCTCATTTGCATCTGTAATACACTAGTGTATTACGAGAAATAAGTCATGGCTTTATTGCACTCCCTGGAGCCATGTTATGTGGTAAATATTCATTTTAAATACTGAGTATTTTCATAATTGTGTATATTTCAAATCGACTGTCAGTAGCTAAGGAGTCATTGTGGAGTGACGGAAGGACTGTGAATGGTTGTTTCCTGCAATGGCATCGCCACAGTGCGTATGTGTAATAGTGAAAACCGCTTCGTACATATTTTTATATTTCTCCGTATGTAAATATTGGCAAAACAATGTGCGTCGTCCGACGTCCGGCGTCCGTCCGTGAACTTTTACCTCGTTAAGACGATAGGGCCTTTATTATTTTCATTCGATCTTTACCAAATCTTACCAGATTGTTAATATCAATAAAAGCTCGGACAAGTTCGAAAACCAGCCATATCTGACTAGTAACAGCGAAGTTATGGCCCTTCATTTAGTTAAAAATGCTATATTTTGCCTCATTAAGACGATAGGGTGTTTATTTGTCATTCGATCTTTACCAAACTTTACCAGATTCTTGTAATAATGGAAGCTTAAACAAGTTCGAAAAACAGTCAAATCGGATCAGTAACACCCTTGATTTAGTTAAAAATGCTATATATTGCCTCGTTAAGACGATAGGGCCTTCATTTACATCTGATTTGCACCAAACGTTGTCAGATGGTTGATATCAATGACAGCTCAGATAAGTTCGAAAACCCGCCAGATCGGACCAGTAATACCCGAGTTATGGCCCTTCATTTTCTTAATATTCTATATTTAATATATGCATTGCGTCTGTCCGTAATGGCTGCCATTCCCATTGACTTTTGTTTTTCTATATATGTACCTGTTCATAATAAACCTGATACCTGTTCATGATAAAACATATCATTAAAGGCCTAAACGTTGTTTAGCACACGGTTTAAATGTGAGCTTTTGGGATCACTACTCGTCCGTCGTCCGTTCGTCCGTCGTCGTTAACATTTGTTTTAAACGATTTCTCCTCAAAAACTGCTTGGTCAGTTTAAAACAAAGTTCAAATGGATGTTCCTTAGGTCAATTGTTTCTTAAATTTGTAAAAACTATTTCAGAGTGACATCCAAATTGGCCGCCATTATTTAAACGGTTCGAAACTTTAAAAAAGCTACTTCCCAGGAACGAATGAACTGATTGCAGCAGTTTTACTTTATTAATGATCATCAACCGCCAATCAATTCAATACAGTTTGTTCAAATAAAGTCCATGGGGCCAAAAGTGTCCGTGTACAGGCGGAGGGGCAAAATCCCCTCGAATTCATGTTCATTGTGTCATTTTTGCCATGTTCATTTAAGTTCTTCATCATCGTCCCTGTATTGTTTCATGTGCTACCTAAGTGTGGAATATATTTAACTCTGCAGTTCTGCAGGTGGGAAGGTTCCAGGATTATTCCGCATATTTTTATCTAGATGTAAATTGAGCGTGGGCCTGGTATGTTCATTCCTGTTGGCGCCATATAACCATTTTGTATTGATGCGCCGTAAAAAAAAAAATTCGATTCATTAGTTCCACTAAAACATTTCATTACAAATGCATTAGTCAAATAGTTTTGTTGAGGTAGGTACAACTTATTTGTGTGAACACTATAAGCTTTGTCACTAAGTTCTTACCAAGATGTGTTATGTACTTCAAGATATATTAAATCCAAGTTTGCGTCAGATATCTGATCATCATTTACATCATATATTGTAAATGATCAATTTGACGAAACACATGTTTAGACATAATTATATTATAAAGACAAGTATGTGAATGCCGACACTTTTAAACGTTCAATGCTGATTTTATTTTTTATAAATAAATGGCTTTTTATGTTAATGTAAGTTATGTACATAGCAAAGACAACGCCTTTTGTAAGGCTGAAACTGTTTATACTGTCTATATTAAACGGTTGAATATAAATAAAATGTAAGACTTTGTTTTAGCTTGTCTATTCGAAGAATAGGAAGAGCTATTGTACGTTATCTTTTAGGTTTAAGTTGTTTGGCTATTTCAATAATTGCATTAACCACTGGTCGTACATCAATGAAACTTGGGATGTGTACTATCAAATGCGCCATTAGACACATGCTCCGTAACTTGGTTTTGCATTTTAGCACAATTATGGGCCTTTTTTCAACTTAGAATTTCTGGTTAAAGTTTTTTTGGCAAGTCCATTTAACTCCATGCCAACAACCTGCAAGTCCTATGTCAATAAACCTTCAATAAAGCTTAGCATATGACATCAGTACCGTAAAGGCCACTAACAGTCACTTTAATGGCACCGATAGACACATGATCCATCCAACTCGGTATTGCACATTAGCAAAATTATGGCCCCTTTTCGACTTTTTTGTAAACATCCCTGCAGTGGTCAGGTTCTACATGCTATGGTTGGGAGCATACCGATAAACTGAGATAATGACCTATAGCCAGTGTCTCGTTCATTCGGGATTTTACCATGGGTCTGGATATATTTGTACATACTGCATATTTATCGCGGTCAGTAATTTGCTAGCAGCGATGGACATAACTAAGTTCGAGATGGACAGGACAAAGTCCTAGATTCTGACTTGATTTTTTTTTAAATTAATTAAACACGATCACTTAATTAATGTTTAACCAAGCTCGTCTTTAAGCTTTTGATACAGTGTTATTAGTAATACACCAACATTTGTAGCTTTTTGCAGCTGAGTTCATGGCATTGGGTTTATATATTGGATGGGTGTGTATGTGTTATGTATTGAATATCGAAACGGTGTCAAAGTAAATAGTTACGATGACGGAAGGTCTTTCTCTTGAATGTGACGAAGATTGTTGCGCGACTATTCGAATGACCAATGGAGAGAACAGATTCCGGATGTCAACAATTGGAGAATGTCATATCTTGTTGGATCAAGTGTTAGAGTAAGTACTAGTATTCCCTTTAAATTATGTACAAGTTGGAAAGATACATTTTCATCATCTATAGAGATAAATCATTCATTGAACAGTAAACCCTTTATATTGTTCTTTATAATACACAGTATGTTACAGATAAATAATCATTTATTTATTTTGAAATGTATTGCCTAATATGAGGTTTACACATGCAGGAACACAAATACCAAAGGACTGTTAATGACAGGGACGGGGAAGTTCTTCAGTAATGGTGTAGACGTGCAGTGGCTGTCTATACAGACGGGAGAAGCTTACAGGAGTTTATTTCTGCTATACAAATTACGTGGTCCGTGTATTAACTTTCATACCCCATCCAACCCCTTCTCCAAGAAGCGAAAACGGGTTTGGCTGGGGTATGACATTAAACCTTAATTTCGGCTTATAAACTTTGCATATTGTAAAATTAAAACATTTAATGGGTAATTTTAAACCGGTTGTCATATTATTTAAGTAAAAATATGTTTTTAAACATGTTTTATTGTCAAAATATCCGTTATAAAATCCTGCTAGTATAAGCTTTCCCATCGCTTAATGGAATTCAGGCGGGACCGCGTAATCTGACCTGCTGACGAGGATACGTGTGTTTCCCATTGCAATTCTCGAAGTCGGCGTGACGTCACAAGTCACGTGGTATTACGCCGCCATCTTTGTTTGGGGGTAAAGTTCACATAACAACACTGGTGTTAAATTACTGACAATTAATCAATTAATTAACACAATTGTGAGATTAAACAATTGTCAATGTCTTATCAGTATGAAGAGGCACTGCCTCCTGAGGCAACGATATTCTTTAAAGTTACAGTTGGCTGGCTTAGAAATATGCCCTTACAAGATCCAGGGAGTACGTTATAGGGAGGAGAAACGGGTTCATAAACGCTCTAGTTTATCGATTTATGTTGTCGCGCTAGAACGCCGCCATTTACTATTTTATCGATACAGGTAAATCGATCGTAAGCGCGTTACATGTGAAAAGTTAAAATTTCAGCCAACATCTCAAATTAGGCAGTTTTTACAGCCCCCTTTTAACGGCTTTCTGTTATAATCAACATCACGAAATTACCTTTTTGACAAAGATAAATATGTCTACTATGCACTTTTTGTTATTATTAATGCCTAATATAACCCATACTTCGTATCTCGTTTGCAATAGCTCCACACCATTTTTAATTATATAAAATTAAAGATTTAGCTGATATCTCAAAAGGCACATTTTCATCACCTCTTTAGGCTTTGTCTAAATATAATCACCACCATGAAATTACCTTCTCGACAAAGATAAATATGTTTACTATTCACTTCTTGTTATTATTAATGCCTAAATAACCCGTAGTCTCGTATCTCGTTTGCAGTAGCTATACACTGTCACTATTTTTTATTTGGCGCAGAGTGGCGCCATCTTTGTTACACGGAACCGTCTGATAAAATGTGCTTTTAAACATGCAAACAAATACACGCTCTGTATCAGAGGACACAATGTGAATAAATAATACTTGTGTTTACATTTAGCACCTTTATTGAGTTTGTAAGTGTAATAATTTATAAGAATTTGCTGTTTTACACACACTCGCGAAAAAACCGGAAGTAGTCATTTTCACGGAGTAGTGAAACACATGTGCGACAACATAAATCGGCAAACGAGCCCGTTCCTCCTCACTATAACGTACTCCCTGCAAGATCGCCGCAGACACGTGGGTCAATGACCCTAAACAGTGGCCAGCCGTTGACTACAAAGATGTTTACACATACTTGATCAAAAGTCCACGTAAGTTCTTTAAAAATGTCACGAACAAATAGAAAGATATAAAATAACACTTTTTTCCTGCGATATAATTCGAATGTAAACTTGGCATTAATACTACTAATTAGCAAATTACCCCACCCACCCAGATTTTAAAAATATTTTTTAAACTGTCTGACCCACATTTTGGTTATTAATAATGATATGAAACTATCACTTTTACAACTGTATCTATCTGGCTATCTGTCTTTATTTACTTGTACCACTATATAACCTTTACACAACCTTTTGAGTATTATGAGAAGCCCCATTCCAGGTGTGATCACATTGGAGATCTGACCTAGTACCTCTAGGACTAGGACGAGAGGCACATATCTGTACTTGTCCGCAACTCTATTTATTATTTACCTGTACAATGCTGTATTTTTTTAAATTAATATAGAATCAAATGTTTTATGTTTTGCAGGACTGTTCTCACAGGAGGCCATGGAGAACTACCGTGCACTGGAAGCACACACATTCTTTGTGTCGGGCTGGGTACAGACCGTGCATCATCTGAAAACAACCAGTGGACATGTTGTGTTTCGGGCGGATGTAAAACCCTCTTGGCGCGTGACTGAAGAACCACATCATCCTTGGGTGACGCTCAAATCGTCTGGACCAGTTGTCAATGCTCACTGTGATTGCATGGCAGGGTAAGATAACCGATAATGCAAATTATCTATTTTAGTTAAGAGAAGAAGTGTAGATTCTTACGGATGGCAGGAGGACTCAGGTGTACAGTACTGGTTCTACCCAGGAAAAGTTGGTGGTCTGCCTCCACTACAAACAATCTACCGTCATATATAACCTTACATGCGTTGAAAATGACGTAAAACACCATACAACACAAACAAAACAATTTAGTTTAAACTTATTTTACTTTTATTGGGAAACCAGTTTTCGCAACTTCTCCTTAGCTGGCTTTCTGGGTAGAACCAGTACTTAGCAGTGTGATTTAACAACCTTTCTCAAGGATAAATAACAGTCATAGTTAGGATCGAACCTTTCTACCAGGAAGCAGACAAGTTACCATTGAAATATACACACTGCTAAATTAAAAAAAATCATTTATAGGAAGCATAATGGACTTACTTATTTCAGCTGTTATTAAATACTTGTGTGGCTAAATTAGACTCCTAGTTTAATTCATTGGCAAAATTACTATGACGGGAGCCGAGTTTGATGTATGTGATATGGTTTAAATTTTAAACTTTATTTAAGAGTGCATTCTTAGGTAAAGACGGGGACGGACACATGTATATCATATAAAGTGATTTAATTTTTGTCCCATCTTTTATATTACAGGTTAGGAGAGACCTGCTCACACGTCGGTGCGCTACTGTTCAAGATGGAGGCTGCAGTAAGGTTGGGGTATACCAGTTCAGCCTGTACAGATGTACCCTGTACCTGGAATGCGTGTTTCGTCAAGAACGTTCAGGCAGCGGAGATCTCGGACATAAAGTTTTATAAAACTACTTCAAAAGAAAGACTTCAGAGTTCAAAGAAAAAGTTAAAGACTGCACACGAGCCGGCGAGTGATGCCAAACAACAAGAGTTTCTGCAATCCCTGGCAAGTTTAAATGACAACATAGTTGGGTTAAGTGCTTTCAAGGAATATAGTGACCGGTTTGTTGACTTTGGTCCAGTACCATCTGGTAGTAAGTTGCCAGTGTCTTTGAGGAAGTTACATTCAAATGAATACGTGGGGATGAAAGGGACGGAATTGACAGATTTGTGTAATTCAGTGCAAGAAAAGCTAGAAGTAACCCAGCCTGAAGTTCTGTATGTAGAGGAGGTAACCAGGAACCAATCAGCATCCGCAGTATGGCACGACCAAAGAATTTGACGGATAACGGCATCTGTAGCCAAAGATTGTTTAAGAACCAACCAAACCACTCCAGCACCTTCGCTAATCAAGAGGATTTGTGTACCCCAGAACCGTCCTCTTAAAGTTCCCGCGATAGATTGGGGAAATAAGCACGAGGAAGATGCTTTTCGAGTCTACCAGAACATATATACAAACTCAGGACCAGTACCAGATACTGTGCCAAGTGGCCAGGTGTACACCACGATCGGAAGTGCACATGCAGACAGTCGTGTAACTAAATCCGGGCTAGTCATATGCAAGGAAAAGCCATTTCTTGGAGCTTCTCCAGATGGTGTTGTTGTGTGTCAGTGTTGTGGCAATGGACTGTTAGAAATCAAATGCCCGTACAAATACAGAGACCAATCCCTAAAGGATGCATTGGAAGACAGCACATTTTGTATGGACACAGACTATAAACTAAAACGTAGCCACCAATACTTCGCCCAGGTGCAGATGCAAATGTTTGTTTGCAATGCTGTGTTTGCCGATTTTGTAGTTTGGACACCAGTTGACTGTGTTATAGTCCGAGTAAAACGAGATGACAGTTATATAAGTGAAATGATCCCATCTCTGGAAATATTTTGGAAGAGGCATATCTTGCCAGAAGTACTCACTAGAAAGATGGAACTTGGGGCTGAGATTGGCTCGAAAGAGAAGGAGAACACTCTACCAGAGAAAACGTACTGTGTGTGTAGGACAAAATCTGATTCAGGAAGTATGGTTGGATGCGACCGTTGTGACCAGTGGTACCATCCAAAATGCTTGGGACTAAAGCGATTGCCACCAACAAAAACATGGTATTGTCCTGCATGTAGGAAATTGATAAAAAAAGGACAGTGACTATGTGACAATACCGCATCATTGCTTGTGCCATCATTGTTAAGGTAGTAACTTGGTCGTGTAAACCGATTCCACAAAACAATTAAGTGAATTTTGCAAATAAACGGAAACTCGAGTTCATGAACACATTTTAGCTAAGCATATTTTTAGTGAAGTTTTGTTCAGATTTTCGAAATGAAAAATGTTAAATATGAACAGTTCAAATACACTTTTGGAATTAAATGTTGAGGCCAAATAAAATAATACCTGTGTTCACTGTAACATTGTTTTAAAAAATGGGTCTTGTGAATTTACTGCATAATAAGTTTGAAATACTGACCTGTTTTAAAATTTGCTCATTTAAACGTTTAACTCTTTTATACGGTCACATTTTTCATATTAAATCGCTAATATTGTGCATCCAGGGACGTGATGGATGCCGGCATGTTGTTGGTTTTTCAAGGGCACTGTGAAAATCATGTATTATTTTATTTGGCCTGAGTTTTGAAGTTTTGTTTACAAATTATAGTTTCATACACATCTCTAATATGTGAAGAGAGATGGGAAGGAAAGATTACAATACTGTATTCTTACTGTATCTTGAAGAATATGTATGTCCGACAAAAAATAAAAAATAATTTGAACACTTTGATTATATATTTTCTTTTATTACAGCACATTTTTAACTTGTGTTATTTTTGTCTTTAAAGGGACACTTGGCAATCACGATTTTTTTTAAGCATGGCACTTCTTTTTTTGCATGTAAGAACTGTATATATTACTATTTAAATTGCAAACTCAGGAAGTCAAAATGATTATAGATTATAAATAGGTCGGCTAATTTTCATTTTTCATACAGATTTCAAGATTGCTGTGTGTCCCTTTAACATGTAAATAAAGGAATTAAAACGAATATATAATAATACAGTGTCATGTGGTATTTTGATATAGGTTTCTTTGAAAGTACTTCAATGACTAGATAATATGAATGACTAGGTATAGTAGCAAAATGATATTTGCCTTTAAAGGGACACATGGCAATCTTGATTTTTCCTTTTAATATGTTGTTTTTGCATATATGACTTACTGTTGATTACGTGTATATTTCACCAATATTATAATTAAAACAATGGTGGAATAAATGCAGGAGCTTTAAAACAAAACATTTTTTTATCAAGATTGCTGTGTGTCCCTTTAACATATTAATAAATAAATAACCAACAATCGGATCAATAAATAGAAATACATATAATATTACTGCCATTTTTTATTGTTTAAAACCTTCCTTTAATAAATAACGCCTTCATTATGACAAACATGTAAACATAATAATATTTAATCTGGACAATACAATTACTCATTTAATAAATTAATAGAACATACTAGTATTTTGAAAGAACTTGAATGACTAGATAAAATATATACACATACATGTGCTACTAATCGCCCATTGCTGCAATATATGGCTTGCTGCAATCACTATTAACAGAATGCCCATATTATATACTGCAAAACTCTTACAATTGAATAATTCAACCCACTACATAATGCCATTGGTTATGGTTAATCTCTCTGACTGAAAACATAGCATACACAGCTCTAGTATTTATACACAATGCCAGTACCCAGGTTGACAAGTGCTGCACACACCTTAAGAATCTTGTCACAACTAGACAAAGTTGATTCAATACTTTCATCTTTTAAACTCTGAACAACACGAATTGGCAGTGTTCCTTTCAAAATAGTAAAGCGGTTTTTGAGCAATCCTATAACACGCTCTATGTGTATACGGACAGAAGAAATCTTATTGGAGATTTCAAGGTCTCTAGCGGGTAACTGTTTTCTTCCTTTAGTGAAAGATGGGGTCAACAGTTCAGCACTGCACTTTGCTGCAAAATCATCCTTTAAGGTGAAATCTCGATCTGCAAGTATTTGGTCCCCTGGCAAGTGATATTTGTGGTCAATAAATCCAGAATCGCGAACAAGTTGTACATCAGATGCTCTTCCACCCCATGCCTTTGATATAAAGTTAATTTGACCTAGAGGTGAACAAGAGATCAACAATTTAATTGTACAATGTTTCTTGTAGGAACTGTAGCACTGTGCCCGCGCAAGTAGATTCTTCGGTGCTTCTATGAATATTTCGAAACAGTCAATGATGGAAGTCAGTCTGGGGAATTTTCGTTTAAACACTGGAGGACTGATTGTAAATATTGACTCTCGATCAGACCACTTCACCATAAAACCAATATTGTCATGCAATAGATCTACCCATTTCCAAAAGTAGTCTATCAAAGTTGATTTTGGAATTCCTTTAACATGAGCTAAGAACTCGAATGAAACATTGTGCCGAAGTTTGATAAATGTAAGGAACAGCTGCTCCTTCAGCGGTAAGCTTGACTTGTTGGTACTTTTGCTACCTAGACACGTACACAAAAACAGAAAGATCTTCATGAAAACATCCCAGCTTACACCAGTCATCATTTGGCATGCTGTATTGTTCCCTTCTACTGAAGAGGATGAAAGTGTTGATGCTCCAACTATCTTCTCTAGTTCTACTATACGTTCTAAGGCCTGGTCTCTTTCTTTGCGTATATTTTCGATCTCAGTGTAGAACATCTTTTTCTGATACATGGACTGGCTGGTTCATTGGCGTTATGGGGGTAGCAGTGAATATAGGGTCATCGTCAATGTCTTCATCAAGCGACCTAGTGAACTGGTGGTTAAGCTTCATATCGTCAATCGTACAGTTTTCTTCACTTGACCAATGGCACGGTGTCTTTATTAAATCTTGATTGGTGTCTACGAGTTGAAGCTTCTTTCTGACTCGAGATGGTCCATTTGGTTTAACTGCAATCAAAAATAAAGAAATCAATAATATACCATTTTATTTTGACTAAAATTTGAAAATCTTCGCTCTGTTAAATGGCAAGAATATAAAAAGAAATATGTGTAGCGTAGTTATGTGGTTTGTAGTCATGGTGTGTTTTCTAATTGTTTCACATCCCATTTTATTTCAACATAAAATGCTTTATGCCATTAAATCGCTTCTGTCTTCATATGTAATTGTGTTATTGTACTTTGCATGTGTGAACTGATGTTGCATAACCGTGTTCTATGAAGTGATAGTGCCCACTATTTTAACGTCAACATTAGATATTCACATTCACTGGATATATGTTGAAAAAGAGAAGTCTAATTTTGATAAACTTCGCTTTTCAAGGAAGCGGAACTACTGCGCACGCATTCATGTGTCTCAAAAAAAAGGTTATTCCACTGACTGAAAATACACTGACAGTAGTTGTTTATCTTGTACTTTCGTTATCATTCTCTCACGGTATAATAGGTATTCCAGCGTTAACACGAAGATAGTCAATGGTAAATTTACAATTTAGCACTTAATACACATTTGCCATTAATTAGTTTAAACTTATTTATTTTACATCGATTGTAACGAAAGCTCTATGAACTTATTTGAATCACTCTCGATGTCTTCCTGGGTAGAACCAGTACTAAGCAATGCAGATAAAGTGTCTTGCTCAGGGACACAACGCATATGGCAATGACGGGAATCGAACCCACGACTTTTGGATCATGGGTCCAACGCTCTACCACTAGACCACAGCGCTCCACATTAATTAATGCCATTAATTACCGTTGTTTAAAACCGCATTTAGCGCCTTTTTATGGTACATTGCGTTGAAACCGCATACATCCCGTAAAAATGCGAAAAAATCCTTAATTCACATATCTTCTCAAATGATTGACCACATTTCAAAATATCGTCTCGTTGTCTTTGGTAAATGTAAGCCAAACATATAGATTTAATGTGTAGTGTATTTCTTAAAATAATAGTATTCATTATTTCCTGAAATAAAGATCCGTGAAAAGTCTCAAAAAAGGAATCGGCTAAGCCAAACCACATCGGGACCCTTGTTAGTATTGGTTTAGCTGTGTGAATCATAGCCCTAGGTTTTAATTATAGTCTGCATCTACCATATACGCGTATCTATTTTATATTCTGCACCTACCATATAGCTATGTCCCGCTCCCTTTATAATGTAAAGTGTCGATTCGTACGGATAGCGGGAGGCATATAGCACTGGTTCTACCCAGGAAAAATGATGTGGTCTGCCTCGACCACAATAAAACCCAGTTATATATGGCCTATCATGTGCTAAAATGGCGTAAAACACAAAACAAACAGATTTATAAAGTAGGTACAGAGTAAGCGTCACGACTCAACCCGCAGTTGCCGGCGATGTTTCAGTAGACATCACGCAATATTTATATTAACCGAACCTTAAATAGCACACGTACATTTGTATCGAACCTTATACACGACCTACTGTATTAAAGGGATCGCGTCATAGCTCTGTGATAGGCGCAGCATATAAAGCCAAAAGAGCTATGATCCACAAGCTAAACAATACAAGCTAGGTTCCCGATTCTTACAGCTGGTATTGATTCAGAGAGTTACGTGTTTAGCACGTACATTGCAGGTCTTTGGTGTCGGTGCGTTTCTGGCTCTGACGTGCGAGGATCGGGTTATGCAGCCTGCTAGAGGATGGCTGTGCTGGCCGGAAACATCCATTGGATGGAGGTTTGGTGACCCGCTTCTAAAAATTTGAATGACTCTTTCATAAGAATGATAACACAATACATATATAAGTAACCTGGGTCACACTATGATTAAAGGAGATGCTATTAATGACCACCTCTTATTATCTACTGTACGACAATAGCCTGAGTATGCTATGATTACAGGAGATGCTATTAAAGGGAATGTAACGACACAGCCAAACAGCTCTCTTACTGAGAGTTCTGAAAAACTTGGAAAAAGGTGAAAGAATTATCAAAATCGGATGATAAACAAAAAAGATATGACCATTTAAAGGTTGTCCTAAAACGAATATGGGAGTCGCCATTTTTAGAACTATGACGTCATAGTTCCATATTACCATATAAGGAAAATTGATAAATATCGTTTAAAACGAAGAAAATTTCTGCAAATGAATGATTTTTTTACTGGTCATATAAAGCATTATTGCCATTAAGTATTACATATTTTTCATACATATGCTGTCATTTTTTTCCCCCTATAAATCAGTAAATTTTCATATTTATAAATATTCCATATATGGTCATTTAGAACCATGATGTCATAGCTCTCAAAATGGCCGCTTCCATATCCGTTTCAACAGAAACTACAAATGATCACATCTTCTTTGTTTATCATCCGATTTTGATAATTCTTTCACCCTTATTCAAGTATTTCAGAACTCTCAATAATAAAGATGGTTTGGCTGTGTCGCTACATTCCCTTTAATGACCACCTGTTGTTATCTACTGTACGACAATGACCTGAGTATGCTATGATTACAGGAGATGCTATTAATGACCACCTGTTGTTATCTACTGTACGACAATGGCCTGAGTATGCTATGATTACAGGAGATGTTATTAATGACCACCTGTTGTTATCTACTGTACGACAATGGCCTGAGTATGCTATGATTACAGGAGATGCTATTAATGACCACCTGTTGTTATCTACTGTACGACAATGGCCTGAGTATGCTATGATTACAGGATATGCTATTAATGACCACCTGTTGTTATCTACTGTACGACAATGGCCTGAGTATGCTATGATTACAGGAGATGCTATTAATGACCACCTGTTGTTATCTACTGTACGACAATGGCCTGAGTATGCTATGATTACAGGAGATACTATTCATGACCTGATCTTTTGTAATCAACTGTATGATAATGGCCTGGGTATGGTATGACTAAAGGAGATGCTATACATGACCTGAACTGTTGTAATCTACTGTATGACAATAGCCTGGGTATGGTATGACTAAAGGAGATGCTATGTATGACCTGGCCTGTTGTAATTGTTATAGCATGACCCAGCTACCTCTAGTGTTACCACACGCCATAAGAAGGGGTTGTTATTGAAACTAGCGCCAGCTTCCGTAAACATCACGTATTGATGGTAATGAATAAAATATCTCTGAAAGTATACAATACTCAACGTAAGACATCTAAAATATTACACATATACATTACATATCACAGATTAAGTAATTAAGCAATAACTTACATAAATATGAAGTTTATCAGACATACAATTACTTAACGTATTTAAAACACATCATAATTAATGCTTTTAGCATCATGTATTACTCATATATTACAACCTTACTTTTAATGGATATATTAACACATTGCAAAATATACAACTTCCTTGCAGTATGAACTATTGAATTACATAGTCACAATATAATCGCATAGTTATTATTAATACCTACATGTATATGGTACAAAGACTATATTCATATATCCACCTCTATTGCCATTCTGTTCACCAGCTCTACATATATAAAAGGTCTGAATTAGTTCATGTACCTTTAAACTACATCATAACAAACTGGACACAGAAAATCAATTCAAATGTCTAGCAAACATCAATATACAATGCGTGCCTCTGTTTATATACTTATTACTTATAAAATATACATATCCGACAACGGACGCACGGACAGACTTAATGCAATTAAAATATTATATCCACAGTCTTACAGATGCAAACAGATGCATTGCAATTAGAAAATTACACATAGTAAAGATCAGTTCGTAATACTTAAGATTTGGTAATTTCTCAATTTTTAAGATTAGATTTTTTAAAACTAAACTCACATCTAAATAAAATATCTCCGTCATACTTTATACATACAATCGGTACATTTGAAAACGCAACACTTGGTATATTTTTCAATTTCTAGAGTGAAATTGACGTCCTCGTGCAAAACTGAAAAAAATAGAGCAACTCTTATGGAACTGTTTATCGCCATAGATTAACCTTTGGGATAAAGAGAATTTTGTACTAACATACAGTATAGTCTTGATCTGAACAAAAAAAACAATGGACTAAAAACAATCGAAAATCAAAAATGCTGCGTTTTTAAATGTATTCAGTATATGATGCTCTAATATTACACAGAGTAGTCGACTGTCCATTGAACATTGCAGAGAATCTCTGACAACCAAGGACTTCCACGAGCATGTCATAGTAACTAAATGTATATTATCGAGGCGCTTGTGCCAGTTAGATGTTCGTTCGTTATATTAAGGCACAATTCAGATGCTTTCTAAACATTATAATTTGTAAATATTACATGCTGATGAAGGACACATCCAAGTTTAGTGACGGGCAGACCAGGAAAGGTATATGGACCGAAACGAAGCCCGGTCCATAAACTTTGCAAATGCTCTGAGACACCATGACATATTTGCTACATTGTACCGATATAAATGACATTGATGTATTGTTTTAGCATTTTCGCAAAGAATTAGGAAGAGTCGAATTCTAAATTTACAATTTTAATTCTTGAGATATTATCAGTTCTTATTATCATTATATATTTTCATTGTTTTGATCATGTTTATTCACACCAACTTTTTGCACTCTCATCGTGTTAAGAATGCGTGCTTATAAAGTGAACACAGTGCATGTAATATACTCCGTGGCGCATGATGATATACTAACACAAGTATTGACTGGATGACGTCGTATAGAGCAAAGAAGGACAACTATATGCCATATATTAACATATAATAGAGAACAGTGTGTATATGTGTGAGTGTGCGTGTGTGTGTGCGTGCGTGCATGCCGCTTTCTTGCATGAGTGCGCGCGTGCCTGCACGAGCCGTTTGCGTGCGTGTAGTTGGAGAATCGCCAATGTTGGTCATTAGATCTGGTGCATTAAAACTGTATATGTTATGGATGTCACCCCAAATACAAAAACAACAACATCTTAATGTGTTTTAGTTGCATATTCAATGTGCATATTCACTTAATTATGCCTTGTGATTCGTCTGATTTCATTATTGTTAATAAAATAGAATAGTTTGGCCTAGAAAACACGATGACTCTTTTTCAATTAAATAGTAATGCATACGATGCTTCAATGCCTAGAAGAGTATCATTTCGTTAGCGATTGCTAACATTTTTATAGAATTCATCCATAAAACAATAAATTAGGGGAAATAAACTGCATGAAGTTAGTAAATAACGAAAGCAAACACGAATTGATGAAATTAGGTGTATGTGTATATAAGGCTAATAATATTAAACCTACTTTTGAACAAATATTAGACACTTTTAATTTGTTGATTGTTGAAACCGAAATAGAAAAACTGCATCCCTAGGGTGTCCAAACTAGCATTTTAAAGAGAAGATGTATCAATGAAGACAGCTATCTGGCAATATGGAATTTAATGAAGTGCTTTTAGAGCCTCTTTCAGGTTTGCCTTTAACAGCATAGAAAGTGCATTGATACCAAACATGTTTGCCTATAACAGCATAGAAAGTGTATTGATACCAAACATGTTGCCTATAACAGCATAGAAAGTGTATTGATACCAAACATGTTTGCCTATAACAGCATAGTAAGTGCATTGATACCAAACATGTTGCCTAAAACAGCATAGAAAGTGTATTGATACCAAACATGTTTGCCTAAAACAGCATAGAAAGTGTATTGATACCAAACATGTTGCCTATAACAGCATAGAAAGTGTATTGATACCAAACATGTTTGCCTATAACAGCATAGAAAGTGCATTGATACCAAACATGTTGCCTAAAACAGCATAGAAAGTGTATTGATACCAAACATGTTGCCTATAACAGCATAGAAAGTGCATTGATACCAAACATGTTGCCTAAAACAGCATAGAAAGTGCATTGATACCAAACATGTTTGCCTATAACAGCATAGAAAGTGCATTGATACCAAACATGTTACCTAAAACAGCATAGAAAGTGTATTGATACCAAACATGTTTGCCTATAACAGCAAAGAAAGTGTATTGATACCAAACATGTTTGCCTATAACAGCATAGAAAGTGCATTGATACCAAACATGTTTGCCTATAACAGCATAGAAAGTGTATTGATACCAAACATGTTTGCCTATTACAGCATAGAAAGTGCATTGATACCAAACATGTTGCCTAAAACAGCATAGAAAGTGTATTGATACCAAACATGTTTGCCTATAACAGCATAGAAAGTGTATTGATACCAAACATGTTGCCTATAACAGCATAGAAAGTGTATTGATACCAAACATGTTGCCTAAAACAGCATAGAAAGTGCATTGATACCAAACATGTTGCCTATAACAGCATATAAAGTGTATTGATACCAAACATGTTTGCCTATAACAGCATAGAAAGTGTATTGATACCAAACATGTTGCCTATAAAAGCATAGAAAGTGTATTGATACCAAACATGTTGCCTAAAACAGCATAGAAAGTGTTTGATACCAAACATGTTAGCCTATAACAGCATAGAAAGTATATTGATACCAAACATGTTGCCTAAAACAGCATAGAAAGTGTATTGATACCAAATATGTTTGCCTATAACAGCATAGAAAGTGCATTGATACCAAACATGTTTTCCTATAACAGCATAGAAAGTGTATTGATACCAAACATGTTTGCCTATAACGGCATAGAAAGTGCATTGATACCAAACATGTTTGCCTATAACAGCATAGAAAGTATATTGATACCAAACATGTTGCCTATAACAGCATAGAAAGTGTATTGATACCAAACATGTTGCCTATAACAGCATAGAAAGTGTATGATACCAAACATGTTGCCTAAAACAGCATAGAAAGTGCATTGATACCAAACATGTTTGCCTATAACAGCATAGAAAGTGCATTGATACCAAACATGTTGCCTAAAACAGCATAGAAAGTGTATTGATACCAAACATGTTTGCCTATAACAGCATAGAAAGTGAATTGATACCAAACATGTTTGCCTATAACAGCATAGAAAGTGCATTGATACCAAACATGTTGCCTAAAACAGCATAGAAAGTGTATTGATACCAAATATGTTGCCTAAAACAGCATTGAAAGTGTATTGATACCAAACATGTTTGCCTATAACAGCATAGAAAGTGTATTGCTACCAAACATGTTGCCTATAAAAGCATAGAAAGTGTATTGATACCAAACATGTTGCCTAAAACAGCATAGAAAGTGTATTGATACCAAACATGTTTGCCTATAACAGCATATAAAGTATATTGATACCAAACATGTTGCCTAAAACAGCATAGAAAGTGTATTGATACCAAACATGTTTGCCTATAACAGCATAGAAAGTGCATTGATACCAAACATGTTTTCCTAAAACAGCATTGAAAGTGTATTGATACCAAACATGTTTGCCTATAACAGCATAGAAAGTGCATTGATACCAAACATGTTACCTAAAACAGCATAGAAAGTGTATTGATACCAAACATGTTTGCCTATAACAGCAAAGAAAGTGTATTGATGCCAAACATGTTTGCCTATAACAGCGTAGAAAGTGCATTGATACCAAACATGTTTGCCTATAACAGCATAGAAAGTGTATTGATACCAAACATGTTTGCCTATTACAGCATAGAAAGTGCATTGATACCAAACATGTTTTCCTGAAACAGCATAGAAAGTGCATTGATACCAAACATGTTTGCCTATAACAGCATAGAAAGTGTATTGATACCAAACATGTTTGCCTATAACAGCATAGAAACTGCATTGATACCAAACATGTTGCCTAAACAGCATAGAAAGTGTATTGATACCAAACATGTTGCCTAAAACAGCATAGAAAGTGCATTGATACCAAACATGTTTGCCTATAACAGCATAGAAAGTGCATTGATACCAAACATGTTACCTAAAACAGCATAGAAAGTGTATTGATACCAAACATGTTTGCCTATAACAGCAAAGAAAGTGTATTGATGCCAAACATGTTTGCCTATAACAGCGTAGAAAGTGCATTGATACCAAACATGTTTGCCTATAACAGCATAGAAAGTGTATTGATACCAAACATGTTTGCCTATTACAGCATAGAAAGTGCATTGATACCAAACATGTTGCCTAAAACAGCATAGAAAGTGTATTGATACCAAACATGTTTGCCTATAACAGCATAGAAAGTGTATTGATACCAAACATGTTGCCTATAACAGCATAGAAAGTGTATTGATACCAAACATGTTGCCTAAAACAGCATAGAAAGTGCATTGATACCAAACATGTTGCCTATAACAGCATATAAAGTGTATTGATACCAAACATGTTTGCCTATACCAGCATAGAAAGTGTATTGATACCAAACATGTTGCCTATAAAAGCATAGAAAGTGTATTGATACCAAACATGTTGCCTAAAACAGCATAGAAAGTGTTTGATACCAAACATGTTAGCCTATAACAGCATAGAAAGTATATTGATACCAAACATGTTGCCTAAAACAGCATAGAAAGTGTATTGATACCAAACATGTTTGCCTATAACAGCATAGAAAGTGCATTGATACCAAACATGTTTTCCTATAACAGCATAGAAAGTGTATTGATACCAAACATGTTTGCCTATAACGGCATAGAAAGTGCATTGATACCAAACATGTTTGCCTATAACAGCATAGAAAGTATATTGATACCAAACATGTTGCCTATAACAGCATAGAAAGTGTATTGATACCAAACATGTTGCCTATAACAGCATAGAAAGTGTATGATACCAAACATGTTGCCTAAAACAGCATAGAAAGTGCATTGATACCAAACATGTTTGCCTATAACAGCATAGAAAGTGCATTGATACCAAACATGTTGCCTAAAACAGCATAGAAAGTGTATTGATACCAAACATGTTTGCCTATAACAGCATAGAAAGTGAATTGATACCAAACATGTTTGCCTATAACAGCATAGAAAGTGCATTGATACCAAACATGTTGCCTAAAACAGCATTGAAAGTGTATTGATACCAAACATCTTTGCCTATAACAGCATAGAAAGTGTATTGATACCAAACATGTTTGCCTATAACAGCATAGAAACTGCATTGATACCAAACATGTTGCCTAAAACAGCATAGAAAGTGTATTGATACCAAACATGTTGCCTATAACAGCATAGAAAGTGTATTGATACCCAACATGTTTGCCTATAACAGCATAGAAAGTGTATTGATACCAAACGTGTTGCCTAAAACAGCATAGAAAGTGTATTGATACCAAACATGTTGCCTAAAACAGCATAGAAAGTGCATTGATACCAAACATGTTTGCCTATAACAGCATAGAAAGTGTATTGATACCAAACATGTTTGCCTATAACAGCATTAAAACTGCATTGATACCAAACATGTTGCCTAAACAGCATAGAAAGTGTATTGATACCAAACATGTTGCCTAAAACAGCATAGAAAGTGCATTGATACCAAACATGTTTACCTATAACAGCAAAGAAAGTGTATTGATGCCAAACATGTTTGCCTATAACAGCATAGAAAGTGCATTGATACCAAACATGTTTGCCTATAACAGCATAGAAAGTGTATTGATACCAAACATGTTTGCCTATTACAGCATAGAAAGTGCATTGATACCAAACATGTTGCCTAAAACAGCATAGAAAGTGTATTGATACCAAACATGTTTGCCTATAACAGCATAGAAAGTGTATTGATACCAAACATGTTGCCTATAACAGCATAGAAAGTGTATTGATACCAAACATGTTGCCTAAAACAGCATAGAAAGTGCATTGATACCAAACATGTTGCCTATAACAGCATAGAAAGTGTATTGATACCAAACATGTTTGCCTATAACAGCATAGAAAGTGTATTGATACCAAACATGTTGCCTATAAAAGCATAGAAAGTGTATTGATACCAAACATGTTGCCTAAAACAGCATAGAAAGTGTTTGATACCAAACATGTTAGCCTATAACTGCATAGAAAGTATATTGATACCAAACATGTTGCCTAAAACAGCATAGAAAGTGTATTGATACCAAACATGTTTGCCTATAACAGCATAGAAAGTGCATTGATACCAAACATGTTTTCCTATAACAGCATAGAAAGTGTATTGATACCAAACATGTTTGCCTATAACGGCATAGAAAGTGCATTGATACCAAACATGTTTGCCTATAACAGCATAGAAAGTATATTGATACCAAACATGTTGCCTATAACAGCATAGAAAGTGTATTGATACCAAACATGTTGCCTATAACAGCATAGAAAGTGTATGATACCAAACATGTTGCCTAAAACAGCATAGAAAGTGCATTGATACCAAACATGTTTGCCTATAACAGCATAGAAAGTGCATTGATACCAAACATGTTGCCTAAAACAGCATAGAAAGTGTATTGATACCAAACATGTTTGCCTATAACAGCATAGAAAGTGAATTTATACCAAACATGTTTGCCTATAACAGCATAGAAAGTGCATTGATACCAAACATGTTGCCTAAAACAGCATAGAAAGTGTATTGATACCAAACATGTTGCCTAAAACAGCATTGAAAGTGTATTGATACCAAACATGTTTGCCTATAACAGCATAGAAAGTGTATTGATACCAAACATGTTGCCTAAAAAAGCATAGAAAGTGTATTGATACCTAACATGTTGCCTAAAACAGCATAGAAAGTGTATTGATACCAAACATGTTTGCCTATAACAGCATATAAAGTATATTGATACCAAACATGTTGCCTAAAACAGCATATACAATGTATTGATACCAAACATGTTTGCCTATAACAGCATAGAAAGTGCATTGATACCAAACATGTTTTCCTAAAACAGAATTGAAAGTGTATTGATACCAAACATGTTTGCCTATAACAGCATAGAAAGTGTATTGATACCAAACATGTTTGCCTATAACAGCATAGAAACTGCATTGATACCAAACATGTTGCCTAAAACAGCATAGAAAGTGTATTGATACCAAACATGTTGCCTAAAACAGCATAGAAAGTGCATTGATACCAAACATGTTTGCCTATAACAGCATATAAAGTATATTGATACCAAACATGTTGCCTAAAACAGCATATAAAATGTATTGATACCAAACATGTTTGCCTATAACAGCATAGAAAGTGCATTGATACCAAACATGTTTTCCTAAAACAGAATTGAAAGTGTATTGATACCAAACATGTTTGCCTATAACAGCATAGAAAGTGTATTGATACCAAACATGTTTGCCTATAACAGCATAGAAACTGCATTGATACCAAACATGTTGCCTAAAACAGCATAGAAAGTGTATTGATACCAAACATGTTGCCTATAACAGCATAGAAAGTGTATTGATACCAAACATGTTTGCCTATAACAGCATAGAAAGTGCATTGATACCAAACATGTTGCCTAAAACAGCATAGAAAGTGTATTGATACCAAACATGTTGCCTAAAACAGCATAGAAAGTGCATTGATACCAAACATGTTTGCCTATAACAGCATAGAAAGTGTATTGATACCAAACATGTTGCCTAAAACAGCATAGAAAGTGTATTGATACCAAACATGTTTGCCTATAACAGCCTAGAAAGTGTATTGATACCAAACATATTGCCTAAAACAGCATAGAAAGTGTATTGATACCATAAATGTTTGGATTAAAATTAAGCAAAGTTGCCGAAGTTGTTCATGCAAATTTATCAAAGCCTTAAGTTAAAATATGAACATGTTTCAATGAAATGTCCCAGCTGTACTATAATTTTTATTATTGAAATAAACCTACGACATGTTTCATTTGTAAACCAGTTTAAATGAACACACAGCAATCTTGAAGTATTCATCAACAAATAAAATAAGCACCACAATGTATTTATCATGTATCATTTTGAGTTTAAATCAGCTTGACTACAATTTGGAGTTTTCTATTTTTCTTCGTTATTCTGTCATATATTTAAATATATTCTTTTATATCAATATAATCAACAGTTTGTTACATGCAAAACAATTCCTTTTTGCATTTAACAAATTTGTTAATAATGTTCTACAATTATGTTTGTAAAAAAAATCTACTGGACGACACAACCTTTAACAAATCAAGATTGCCGTATATCCTGTTTATAGATCGTAAGTTTAGTTTATTGAATTCATCAAAAACACCAGTTTTTTAAAGTATATGTTATATGAATGTATTTAGTGAATCTGTGATTTTTCACCAGTATTTTAAAGATGCTATCTATATTCTATTTATTGTTACTATTAAGAAAATACTTTTATATTTTATATATTGTTGTAATGCAATCATTCATTTAAAGTCAAACTATGTTATCACATTCATCTTCGAATTGCAGTCGGATGTCCTGAAGTACATTAAAGGGACACATGGCAATCGTGAAGTCGTTATCAAGCATTCCAATAGCCTATCATTTTGACGTTAAATCTGCTTGCATATATTTAAATACAACTTTAAGTTTTTATCTTCTCTTCGTTTTCCTACCATATGTTTTAATACATTATTGATTAATTGTAATTGTAACGTGTACCGAGCGGTCTTGTACGATTGAGCCGCAAATGCAATATTGTTCCCAATGACGGATTGATCTACTTGCTCGTAGAAAATGATTATCAACATACAACGAATCAACCAATATAATTAACAGAATGAGCAACTATGATTATAAAATGATTGTATTAAATTGATGTACAAAAAACAATATGGTAAATAGCCTAACTAGTATTTACTGCTTAGATTTTGGTCAGTGCATTTGATTGGTTCGATTTCAATCCGTTTTGTGAATCAAGAAATCAACCGGAAGTTATAATAAGTAAAACCTTTTCAGTCAGGGCTAATTACATAGACGAATACAAAATCGTCACTTAATCAACAGTTAGCAATATGTAAAAACAATTTATTTTTTACTATTCCTATAATTATTATTAAATATATTATTGAACAAGTGCAAATTATGTAGAAAAACTAACGAGACGCCGCGAGTTTTTAAAACATCAAGATTGTCGTGTGTCCCGTTAAATTGCCAAACATATTTAGTGGCTTTATATTATGACATACTGTTCTCACATTATACCTTGCCAGCTATATCGACTGATGAGAAACATAGAACTTATATATAGTAGCAGATTAATTATTTTCAACATTATGCTACAGTTAGGGGACAGTCTTATTGTGTTGCCATCTGAACAAGTAATACTAATCCGGTTTTAGAAGATTTAAAAGATTTGTTAAATGGACACGCTGTACTTTTAGTTAAATAGACAGACACACGGCAATCTTTATTAAAGGAACAAACGCCAATCCTAATTAAAGAGCTACACGGCAATCTGTATTGTTTTTAAACTCGCGTTGTCATATTAGTTTTTCAAATGTGCAAATGTGCAGCCGTTTTCAGTAATTATTTTAACCGTTTAAAACAACTTGTTTTTGCAAATTACTAATTGTTGACTATTTCGAACCAATAGTGTATTAAAATCTGTGGCAGAATAACAATAGAGAAATGTAAACTTCAGATGTTATCACCTTTTATATAAATATATGCAAACAGATATAAAGTGAAAACGAAACTGGATTAATTCATAAAAGTGTTTCATAAGGCCCAGTCAACGAGGGATTCTTTTTGGACCGGAATAGAGACTTTAAATCTTCGAACCACACATACAGGCACGCCCGCACTCACGCTTGCACGCACGGACTATTTAAATTAATATGCTATAACTACTTCAAGATGCAGTGTGTCCCTTTAAGATATCTTTTAATTTGCGTTTATTATTATTATTATTATTATGACTTTACATTAATTTTAGTGTCAAGTTATTATATAATATAGGTTATCATTAGTTGCACATTTCTGTTGTACTTGGGACTGGTGTTTATTAGGAATACTGTGTCGTAGATATTTACTTTGCAAAGGCATTCAGTGATTCATGTTTCACTTACTATCGCCTCTTTTACCTCCGATCGGATAACCGTTTATGATAATGATTTTCCTGCTTTGGCATGAACGTGTAGAAAATTCATCCAGAGCGTTATATTGCAGAGAAGTAGTATCTTTTAACTACCAGTTCTTTCTTTAATGTGTAAATATTCCAAAATTTATAATTGCAATGACTAGGTTAATTGTTTCATCGCATAGTCTAAAAATTGAATCAGGTAGATGGCACAGTCCACATAGTACCACCCTTGACAAAAGAAAATGTATTACGTGTAATAAGCTTGAAGATGAGTATCATTTTACATTAGAATGTTCTTTATTTAGAGACATAAAATACACATATAAAGGTATTTCAAGACCAAGTATGATTAAACTAAAACAGCTATTCAGTAGCGAAAATGAAAATGACATCAGAAATTTAAATATGTATATCTTCAAATGTTTTGAAGTAAAGAAACAGATAATTTGACCTTATATTGGAAATCTTATTAATCCATATTTGACATATGCATGTTATTTAAGTGGTATATAATTGTAAATATGTAGGTAATTACTACAGTTGTTTTTATATTAAACTGATTTGAATGATGTCATTAGTTTGCAAATATAGCTACCGTCCAGACTCTATTGTGCCCATCGCGGCAGGGCTACCTTGCCGTGTTCGTTGGCGGAGGGACGTTAAACCTCAGAAGTACACACACACACACGCAAATATAGCTAACATAAATATTATTTACAGCCGTTAATTATCCAGGTGGCAGTGCCGTACGGATGCAGTGAGCGCGTTAGGTATGGACTGACCAAATCACCAATCCTACTGCATTTGTGGGACACTACCACTTTGGAATTGTTATATGAATTAATTTCGAAATGTTTTGCAGTACTTTGTAACATGACAATATTATCCCCTTCTCCGTTATTTGTATTAATTAGGAATACAAATAATATAATATTACTTATAACAGAATAATGTTCATGTAAATACTTCTGTAAATATGTTTATTGCTATGTCATATGTTCTATGTATATATGCATTTGTAGTATCTCACGGGCCTATGGCCTATTGATTTATGAATAAAATCGTCTTCTTCACCGTCTTCTTCTTCTTAATAGAATTAAGACGGGACGTAGTCCCGTCACGTGACGTAGAGTTATCGTTCGTGCCTTCCTCAACACTACAGTACAGTCAGTCGGAGATGTCAACTGTAACAACGTCCAAATGCTGAACTAGGCGGGACCATGTAATGTGTTTATCGCCCCCTTCATAACACTATTCAACACTTTGCTTTTATTTTCTGTTAATTATAAGTTATTAGATTTTATTGGGATACATGCACGCGTTCTTCCACGTAATAATATTGCGCGACTTTAGTAGATATATCCCAATACAAATCTAATAACTTCTTTATTTTATTTTATCTAAAAACGAATAATTAGAACAAAACAATAGTTTTTAGCATTTTTTATTTGAAACAGACATACTGTCGTAACATCGTGGGGATATTTCACAATGAAACAAAAATACGATAATGTTTACATCACATGAACAACTTCATGTGACACTTGTGAATTGTACCAATCCTTAATGCGTATGCAAAATAGTAGTTCAATGATTTTACAACACGTTAATATGAACACGTCAATATGGACGAATATTGATATTTCCTGTTTCATTGAAAATAAACGGAGATAATAAATGCGTTTGATAAGATTCAATGGTTTATATCGTCAATCACACAATTCCGTACTCCGTTGATGACACCGAGTACACTCTGCGTAGGTCAGCTGGTATGTCCCACTTATTGTAAAGCCGAGTCATAGACAGGTAAGTTACAAAGTTGTTGGCTGCCACAAACTCATTGGCCTCTTCATTATCAACCGGTTGGGAGAATATTACGGATTCATTTTCAGGCACGTGCTCAGAAAGTTTGCAGAAGAGCGCTTTCGCGATGACACGGTCATCTGCATACAAAGGGTACATCCTGTGACCCATATCGGCAGGGCGCAGAACACCGTAACCGCAGACTCTGCCATTCTTCAGAGCTACATATGTATGAGATTTGTCCCATAGCGCCCAATTGCTTATGTACACAGCTCTAGGCACAGTGTTAAGTTCACTATCATAGGCTATAAAGTCTGAGATATTGACATCCTTGACTGGCACAATTTCAAAGTCTCCCTGTGGAATATTCTAACAAATTCAGGATTTACTGGTCCAGCATTGTAATGAATAGTGTATGATTTTATCGTCCAACCAAACTGAGCATAAAACGTTACTCGGTTACTTAGAGATGTTCCACCTACGTTTCGATCCTGCATCACGTCCATGACTTGCCGAAATAGTTGCTTGCCTATCCCATATTTTCTATACTCTTCTTTGACGATATTCATGCCGGATGACGCGATAGTGTCAGTGTGGGCAAGAATGCCGTTGTGTCCTGTAAACAGTAAAGGTACAGATACAGATAATCTAAACTAAAATGAAACTATTTCTTCAATCTTTTGAAAAAATTGGAACACAATCCTCTATTTACACCGGGGGGTCATGTTCTGACCAATTATAATAACGTGACATAACACCACTAACAGCATTGATGTTTAGTTGGTTATTTGTCAAATTGTTAACAAAGTTTAATATAGTATATTTTTATTACATGTCTATGGGTGAAAGATTGGGATTTCTCAGTGAAAGAATATTCATAATCACTAAATATTAATAACTAACTCCGAACGCAAAAATAACTAACTGTAGCGTTGAGTCATGACGTCAATAAAGTGTTGGTGACGTCGACGTCATACGTTGATAACGTTGAATAAAGCGAATAATGCCGTTTAAAGCATACATAAACTGATTTGAAATGTAATAAATATATTATTTAACTGTTGGGATTGGTTATTGGGAAATCCTTCACTCGATAATAGGCATACGCTCGTTCGTAAAAGACACACACGCCTATCATCCCGTGAAGGATTTTCCTATAATCGATCTCAGCAGTTACATAATTTCTATATCTTCTAGTGCCATCTATATTCTCAATTTAGATTTAAATCATGAACAAAACTTAATTTTGCAAATCTTATATTTTACTTGATTATACTTATAATAATCATAAATTACAAATCCATGTTGTTCTTACCTATCACTTGGCCGTCGTCTTTTACTACGACCACGAGACCACTCGGGTCTGTATTGAAGACGCACTCCAAGTAGGCCTTCTCCATGTTCCAGTTGTTCTCCGAGGTAAGCTCATACAGGCCCTGTATGTCACATCTCCGCATTGGCCTTATTTCGTACTTCGGTGCCTCCACGGTGCTGTATGGCCTGCCGGGAAACATAAAGGAAGAGAACGGCTGTGTACAACGTAACATGTTCTTTAATTCAAAGAAAAATATGAAATAAAATTAAAATGGTGCTTTACTACAGATAACTAGAATATATATAAAAAAGATAAAGTGAGATGAAATGACAGATTAATTCTCCCATCTGACATACCGTTACCCGAGAGCGAACCCATGTGGTGGAGAGCTCAGCAGCTCGAAGGCGCAAAACATTATCCTGTGATATACCGGGGCTGCTAATTCAAAAAGAAACTTTTCGAGTCCATGGTCATTGAAGAATCTAATAAACAAGATTAAACAACTTGCGGACTAGGTCGAAAGAGGCACACGGCAATCTTAAAGTTTTATAAAACATTAAACTTAGCCTCCCGATTTTTGAATCTAGTATCATTTTGACTTTAAAGGGAGTACATCAGGAGTTGGTGTCTAATTAGTTTATAAAAAAGTATGTAATGACAATTTAAAACTTTAATAGTTCATAGATACGAATGGTACATTAACAGTTTCCTAGAATACAACCCAATAATTAAAAATTATAATTTACAACGAGTCTTAAAAGTCTATAGAGAAATCCCCAAGTTATTCATAGCTCTCACACAGAGCATATTGGCGGTATCTACACATGACGCTCGCTTTGCGATTCATTGCGATTTATTTTACCACCATGTTTTAAAAAGCTATATCTGGCGCGTTACCATAGTTAGCACACCCGCTTACCGGCAGCCGTAGGCACAGTTCGGCAGCCGTAGGCACAGTTCCCGGTAAAACAAAACAAGTTTTAAAAAGGTAAATAAATCTAGTTTTATGACTTGTTAGCCTTAAACTATTAAAAAAGTGAATCGGCCATTTTAATTTGGAAGGAATGTTGTGTATGTCACCTGATTCCCGTGAAATTTGAACCTATATTATGCGAGTTACGGTAGGTTAAATGTTGAAATTAAGCTAAAAAATGTGATTGTAGAAAGTTAGAGACCTGGTACTCGGTAAATAGTCAAGTTTAAGAGATTTCAGACATACTGCCATAAAATATAATCTTTCCTGAATAAACAGTCCAAATTTTAGCCCACAGAACATTTTATTAAAATAATTGTGGGTTTTTAAACACGACCGGGTTTTAATTATTGGGTTGTATTATAGGAAACTGTTAATGTACCATTTGTATCTATGAACTATTAAAAGTTTTAAATTGTCATTACATACTTTTTTATAAACTAATTAGACACCAACTCCTGATGTACTCCCTTTAAAGTCAAAATGATACTAGATTCAAAAATCGGGAGGCTAAGTTTAATGTTTTATAAAACTTCAAGATTGTCGCGTGCCTCTTTCGACCTAGTCCGCACGTTGTTTAATCTTGTTTATTAGATTATAGTTTAAGGCTAACAAGTCATAAAACTAGATTTATTTACCCTTTTTAAACTTGTTTTTTTTTACCGGGAACTGTGCCTACGGCTGCCGAACTGTGCCTACGGCTGCCGGTAATCGGGTGTGGTTAGGGTTATTTTATATTTGCAGCGTAATTTATTTTGGTGTTTTATGGCTCATTTAGTTTATTGTTATCCATTAAACACATAAATAATGTATTTGAAAACTTCTAACATTACTACCAGGATGTAATTCCTTTAAACCCGCTTGCATATATTTAAAAACAAGTTTAAGCTTTCCATTTTTCTTTATCTACCATAGGTTTGAATATATTATTGGTGAAATATAATTAGCATATAGCAATATGCAACCACAATTTGCGTCGTACTATTCTTATAATTAATAATAATGATTGAACACATGCAGTTTATATAGAAAAACTAAAGGGACGCCGCGAGTTGTACAAACACCAAGATTGTCTTGTGTCCCTTTAACATAACTGAGTCAGTGATAATGATGGACTGGAATTGTTAATGTAACTCAAATAGTAAACATTCTCAAACAATTGATGCTTAATAGTCATATGCTTTATAAAGAGATTGCGTGGACGAGTAGTGGTAAGCAAGCATTCTCCGAAAGCCAGAGGTTTGTAGTTTTATTTCGGGCGGGGTGACATTTTAACCCCAAACTACACGCAGTTTCAAACATGTGCGTGCTCAAACAGGAAACCTGGTTTATACATTAAAAGGTCATAATTCTGCTAATATTTTGTTGCTTATCCATTTTGAGAAACTTTTATAACTTGAACGATCAAATGCAACATACAATCCATTCTCCAATTCTAAAAATAATTAGTTAATATAAGAAGTACAAACCTGCAAGTATGTCTGTGTAACGCATTCCTCATCACATTATAACAGGAAAACCGGGTCCAAGACAGTTCAAACACTCGTTTCAGGGCCATGTTGGGTCTATGCGACTATGAAACCAAATGTTTATATCATCAATGAAATAATACGACTTGGGAAAATGTCATATGTCGCTAAATTAAGCCGTTATAGAAAGATAAGGTCTACTTTGTGGTAGTGGGAACAGTCTAGTTATCACATTACTTACTCAGTTGGTGCAATATCACGGATTAGGATAACGATAAAGAAAAACCGTCAACATTGTTTGAGGTCCTGTTTATGCCAAAGTTTTGGCAGAATCTTCGGACACAATTTATAGATGAATAAACATACAAATAATGGCAACAGGCATGATTAGGACAACTTCTTCTCGACGAATGGGGCTTCTAGAAGGACGCCATTCTCCGAGTAACGGTTTAATTGAATGGCGTTTGTTGTTCATTGACAAATCCCAAGAGGCTGCGGGGTTATATTGTGCGAGATCAACACCTGGTGATTGGGACTTAAACAACTTCAAAACCAAGGGCCTACAGACCTTGGTATCGATACTCTTCCAGTGCCGCCCACCAGGCATGGATCTGGGACAATATAAACCCGCTGAAATATGTTATACTACAAAACAGTTCATCAACACTCTAGCCAGGTGTTCAGGTCATATAATAATGTGTATCTGCCGATTGAAAATATAGGTTTATTCAACGGTTTTTAAACTACCTGTGATTGAATATGCGTAACATGAATTATGAGTTGGTAACACTAGTAATTCGCCGCTGCCGTTGTTAGGGTTTGACCTGGCTGGATAAAGCGGTTACTATTGTGTCTATAGCGTTTGGATGCTCAAAATTGGTAAATTATACATACATACATATATATATATATATATATATATATATACATCGTCGTCAGAAGGTTAAGAAACGGTGTAAATATGTTTTAAAATGTGGATGTTGTTGTTGGGATAGCTACTTTAACTATAACACTGTATATCTAAAACGACTGTATTGAAAGGCAGCAAACAAAAAAGGTTAAACATTTTTCACATCAAAATATATATATATTATATAACCAGTAGTGAACTTAAACATACATGGCAATCAGTACTAGACTCATCTAAGATAATAATTAACTTTATTTTACGTCAAGTTACATGGATTACGAAAGAAGTTACACAGCCTAGGTGTTTCTGGCCTTTGACAATATTCAATCTGGAAATAATCTCAAAATCTAAAAGTTGCATACACAGATTAATTTTGCATTGTTACTACCCATATTGATATTATCGGAATATCATAACATTCTGAGTGTTTTTAACGAGCATTTATACATATAACTACAAGGATCTAAAACGGGTGATGATAAAAATGATATGAAAATGTGCAAAGTTTCGCATGTACTATTTTCGAACACAGCCCGGAACCAATACGGCAGAAATAACCCACTTAATTTATTTTTAGAGGGTGGGAAAAGTAGTATATAGCTTATTTTCCTTGACCCCGTTTATATAAATACAATATACAATAAAATTATATACAAAAACAGTATAAATATACAATACAATGACATGCATAATATGATATCGCTATTGCGTTTCTTTAAAATTAGTATATAACAAATGTATAATGCATTTCAATATTTCCTAAATTAGATTATTTTGATGACATTGTTATCGTAACTTTAAAGTCGCTATCCTGCCAATAACAGCCACATTTAACAACAAATGTACACCGTCTTTAAACCTACTGACGACGAGGTATATATAACGAGGTATATATATAACTTACACACTTTGAGAATCCAAACTCTATATAAACGACTTTAGCAAGCCAGAACAAACCCTGAAAATGGAGCTTCGAATTACGAGTTACCAACACAATTCATTTTACGCATATTCAGTCAAGGATATTTTAAGCCCCGTTTTTTTATCGACACATATACGTTATTATATGACATGAGCACCTGGGCAGAATTTTGATAAACGGTTTTATAGTGCACTTTTTGCCGTTATTTGGCTTGTTAGTTTGTTTTACGTTATTATGGTATATGCATGTCAAAGTATGTTTTATACGGCTTTGGCAGTCACTAGTGTGTATAAAAACACTAACAAAGGCAACTGGTGTGTATAAAATCACTAACAAAGGTAACTAGTGTGTATAAAAACACTAACAAAAGTAACTAGTGTGTATAGAAACACTAACAAAGGCAACTAGTGTATATTAAAACACTAACAAAGGCAACTAGTGTGTATAGAAACACTAACAAAGGCAACTAGTGTATATTAAAACACAAACAAAGGCAACTGGTGTGTATAAAAACACTAACAAAGGCAACTAGTGTATATTAAAACACAAACAAAGGCAACTAGTGTGTATAAAAACACTTACAAAGGCAACTAGTGTGAATAAAAACACTAACAAAGGCAACTAGTGTGTATAAAAACACTTACAAAGGCAACTAGTGTGAATAAAAACACTAACAAAGGCAACTAGTGTGAATAAAAACACTAACAAAGGCAACTAGTGTGTATACACACACTAACAAAGGCAACTAGTGTGTATAAAAACACTTACAAAGGCAACTAGTGTGTATAAAAACACTTACAAAGGCAACTAGTGTGAATAAAAACACTAACAAAGGCAACTAGTGTGTATAAAAACACTTACAAAGGCAACTAGTGTGAATAAAAACACTAACAAAGGCAACTAGTGTGAATAAAAACACTAACAAAGGCAACTAGTGTGTATACACACACTAACAAAGGCAACTAGTGTGTATAAAAACACTTACAAAGGCAACTAGTGTGTATAAAAACACTAACAAAGGCAACTAGTGTGTATACACACACTAACAAAGGCAACTAGTGTGTATAAAAGAAACAATTACATACACTTAATGTCAAAATACATTATTTAAAGGTGAATTTAAACATCTACTGATCATGTTAAAAACTTTAACCTTCCAACTGAATGTTGTTTAACGGCCCATCAATACATACATCCATAACCGACGAACAAGACTAAAGGTAAGTGTCTTGCTCAAGAATACACAGGACGGTGTTGCTTACAGTTTTCATTCCTTTTCGCTAACCACTGAGCTAGGTCAGCTCGCTGGCTAAGAAACTTTCCCTTTATCGTGTTTTTCATATGGGTGGTTACGTGTATCGGAGACTATTTTCGGAGCACGTTAAAAAGAAATATTCATCTAAATATTTGTAGGATTAAGGCGGGTTGTTCATTGATGTTTATGTATCCGTCCCGTCTCCTTTTGGCGACTCTAAATAATATGTTAATGAGCCATTTAACAATATTCAATTCAATTCTGAACAAGATGTTTAACATAGTATACGTAATTATAACGTAATATAACCATCTCAGACATATGAGCAATAATAAACGTATGCTATATTTTCATCTCCAACTAATTTTAATTAATAGTGAAGTTAATTAAAACTTGCTTACAAGGACACATAGTAAGAAAGAATTGTCCTATAGAAACCACAGCACCCAAACGTATGGTGGTTGATATGTGCCATCTCGTCTTTTCGTTATTTTGCCGCGAAATAACGACGAGCGAAATAACGCCGGGCGAAAAGACGCCGGACGAAATAACGAAAAGACGAAAAAACGCCGAGCGAGATAACGAAAAGACAAAAAAACGCCGGGCGAAATAGCGAAATAAAGCCGGGCGAAAAGACGACAAATAGTCAGAACGCCTGGCAAAAAGACAAAATCACGCGACTGGTTCTATGGAGTCCGCCTTTCACCATCCGAGTGTCGGACGGCGACTCGAAACAATTCACAGGTGTCAGAAGGTGTAGGTTGCTGAGTCTGTAAAGCGTGCTCAGATACTCACACAACCTAGCACCCAACACGCTATCCTACCCAAAGTATTCACACAATCTTCCCCGAACACGCACTCCTATCCCAGCTATCCACACCTCACCAAGCACGCTATCCTACCCAAAGTACTAATTCCTCCTAACATCGAGCACGCTATCCTACCAATACTATAAGTGTATCTTACCACTGAGCACGCTATCCTACCCAAGCAATTCATAGCACGCTATCCTACCCAAGTAACTCACGCCTCCTAACACCGAGCAAGCTATCCTACACCAGCTACAAACAACTGATATAATACCCTAATTGTTCACACCTTGCACCAAATGCGCTATCGTGCCCGGCTTCTACACATCATATCACCGAGAACACTAGCCTACCTATCTACCCACATGTCCTAGCATCGAACACGCTGGCATTCCCCAGTTATTCACAGCTCCTAGCACCAAACACGCTATCATGTCCAAGCAATCAACATGTGAGGAACCGAGCATGCACGCTATTCTACCACAGCTACCCACACCTCCTAGCACTTGTGAGTTGTTTCTAATCGAGGTCCGATACTCGGATGAACGAAGGCGGACTCCACATGGCCTGGCGGGGTTTTGTCTTTTATCCCGTGACCACTCGCATTTCTGGCATAATAAAGAGGTCACGTAATAAACTTGTTGATATCCTGTCACTATCCAGTCAATGAGAACGGAACTACTTTCGACCTAGTTTCTGACCTTTTGACTGTCGCAATGTTTACAAATTTTACTACGTGTGTAGGAACCGTAGTAAAATTAAATTCGCCATACAACCGCAGTACTGCACAGTATATATTTATTATATTTTTATTGAATGTATATAAAATACATATAAAATAAAGAAGAAGAATAGAAATATATTTAAAAATGTTTTACAAAAATATTGTTGTCTACAGTTATTTCACCCATAATTCCTGGTCAGTGATTTATTTATTATCGCGTACAAATCAGATGTGATCTGGTCTCAACATATGTAAATATTCCTACGCCACGCACCTTGCGACATCGGGGACCGTTTCAAATACACTTTGAACTGTCAAAATCATTTTTTTCAGGAAAAGTTGAAAGAAATTGTTGTGGTCACAGGATAAATCGAATACAAGGTTAGTGCCGTGGATGGAGAAAGTTTATCTGGCTCGGCACAAAAACAGGAAGGTCTCGGCAAGCCTTGACCTTCCTAGTTTTCTTAGCCTCACCAGATAAACTTTCTCCATAAACGGCACTAACCTTATATTCTCTATTTAGCACGGCATTTTGACTATTTGTCGTCTTTTCGCTTGGCGTTATTTCGCCCGGCGTTTTTTCGTTATTTCGCTTGGCGTCTTTTCGCTCGGCGTTATTTCGTTATTTCGCCCGGCGTTTTTTCGTCTTTTCGTTATTTCCGTCGGCGTTTTTCCGTCTTTTCGTTATTTCGCCCGGCGTCTTTTCGCCCGGCGTTATTTCGCTCGGCGTTATTTCGAGGCGAAATAACGAAAAGACGAAATGGCACATATCAGCCACCATACAAACGCAATATCACCGTAGGGCCGCACTGTACCACAAACATAAAACAAAACGCAGCACTTACTTTAGTCAAATTGTTTGCATATTGAGTATATATCAGTGGAACGTGAACGATACAATAAACCGACACTTACAAGGCAAAAACAAAGGTAAACAAGGTGAGTATGCTTTGGTTTTTATTCGCCTTGATATGAAAAATCGGGGAATACAGTTCGTATGGTTATGTTTAAGCGTTGCATCTCCATAGCATTGGAACTATCTCTCTGGCATTGGATCTATCCGAGTGGTCCGAGTATTAACTATCATACCCCACCCAACCCCTTCTCTAAGAAGCGGAAACGGGGTTGGGTGGGGTATGAAATAAAACCTTAATTTTGGCTTAAAAAGTTTATATATTATAAAACTAAAACATTCAATACGTAATTTTAAACAGGTTATCGCATTTTTCAGTAAAAAATGTTTTTAAACGTGTTTTATTGTCGAAACATTCGTTATAAAATCCTGCTAATGTAAGCTTTCCCATCGCCCTATAAAATTAAGACCGGACCACGTAATATCTTCTAAGAAATCGCGTATTTCTCCACAAGAAACGTTCTCCGTGTTATTTATTTTGTCAACAGGCAATATACGGACAACAACTGGTTGATATCTGATGTGTTCATGTCGATATGTGGCGTAAATAGGTAAAAAGAGGGTTGACCTAGGTGTCGACCATCAAGTTGCGAAAAAACTGCAAAGTTCGAACGGGCTAAAAGTCCTTGACGTCAAATTAGGCATCTTTCGAGAATTCTTTTGGGTCGTGTGCAAAGCTTGCACGTAACCACACGGAACTGCATTCCCCGATTTTTCATATCAAGAAAATAACGAAGAAATAGCAAAGCATACCCATCTTGCTTACCTTTGTTTTTGGCAGTGTAACTACCTCGGAAGTGGCGATGGAGCACTTTTGCATAACATCCGAACGGAGTTAGCTCCACTGATAACCAGCCGTGACTTAGAAGAATAAAACGCATCAATTGACTATATAGAAAAAGCCTTTGACCTTTATCGGCTATCCGTCTGCTATTGATCTCTTTCTTACTTTTTTCTATTTTTATTTCTTATCTATATAGTAGCTTTATTATGTTCTAGTTTTAGGTAAAAACTATTTTATTTTAGTTACTCTGTTTTACTCTTTCTTCTTTTTCTTTATTCTGTTTCTATTTCTTATCTAAAATAACCCTTTATAATGTTCTAGTTTTGCATTTAAACTCTTTTTATTTTAATAAATCTTGATGTATTGTGATAACGTGTCCTGAATTTATTTCTGATTCATAAAATGGTTCATGATTTCTATTATGACAAAAAGCAAGATAATGACACACATGTGAACTATTCTTATTATTTATTAATACATTTATTGAAAAGGCTGCTGCCAATGACGTTCAAAATTATAATTTAAGGCACCAAACACTACAGTACACCGACAGAAGACTACACAAAATATATATAAATAACTCTGACTCAAACATGTATAATATGCGAGTTAATTAAAGCATGTGCATATACGGTTTAAGATACCTTCACATTTGGCGTGCTGTCATTTAAAATGTACACCACCTCAGCAGCTACATACCAAAACGCTCAAGTGATAAATGTTAAATACTTAAACGACCTCAACTTTTCACAATATGTATATATATATATATATAAGAATAAGACATCTACAAAATACCTTTCAAAAATCGCTGGATGCCCGAGGGGTAACGAAAATGATAGAATAATATAATATATGGGGGGGAAACATTTCTACAGTTCTATAACTGGGATAACCCAAGCGCTTTCGGCTTACGTAGGAGTAGTACAGACACGTAACGAACAAATGTAACGAAGCAAATATATATATATATACACACCCTATGTTTATAAATAAATGAATAATCAGGCTAATGCGAATTGTTAAAATGTTCACTACACCATGTCTGATATGATCATTCTGTATCTTTATCAGATAGGTTTATAATGTGTAAATATTTAAACTAAAAACATAATTTTATGAAATATCAACTTATGCCGATTTGCTAGGATGATCGTAATATTTAAAGCCTATGTGTATTTGTTAAGATCAGTCAAACTTTGTTCTACGTGTGTTCTTAGTCGTTTATTTATTAATATAAACTATAGAAAAACGTGTGTCGACCAGACTGATTTCCCTTTTGATTTGGCCTTTCATCATTGTGTCAGGCAAGTCCTGAACTCAGTCTAGAATGAGTTGTCTAAATATCTTTATGACTTAACAAATCGTTGAAATTGGTAATAGATGATCGGAATTTCTAACTTATCGTCGATATAGGTGTTAGATAATGGGAATTTCTAACTTATCGTCGATAGTGGTGTTAGATAATGGGAATTTCTAAGTTATCGTCGATATAGGTGTTAGATAATGGGAATTTCTAACTTATCGTCGATAGTCGTGTAAGATAAGTATCGTCGATATTGGTGACATATAATTGGAATGTCTAACTTATCTTTAATATTGGTTATCAATGTATTGTAGAGACGTTACCCATATACTTTGAGAATGTTATCCATGTATTACCCATATACTTTAGGGAATGTTATCCATGTATTACCCATATAATGTAGGGAATGTTATACATGTATTGTGTGATGGTTAATCGGATTTTCTAACTTGTCGATATTGTTGACAGATAATTGGATTCTAACTTATCGTAGATATTGGTGACAGATAATCTAAGTTATAGCTGATCTTTGATATTGGTGATATATAATCGGATTTTCTAACTTATCGTCGAGATTGGTGATAGATAATCGAATTTTCTAACATACCTTCGATATTGGTGATAGATAATCGATCGGATTGTCTAAGTTATCGACGATATTGGTGATAGACAATCTGAATTTCTAACTTATCTTAGATATTCGTGATAGATAATAAGATATTCTAACTTATCGTCGATATTGGCGATGGATAATCGGATTTTCTAACTTATCGTCGATATTGGTGACAGATAATCGGAATTTCTATCTGAATTAACTTGCTGCAATTCCTCGCTGTCTGTCTGTGATGTGCTAATGTATGTCGGCACAAGATGTAACCAGTAGTGAACTTATACATACATGTACATACATTGCAATCAGTATACTACACCCAGCTAAGATAAGAATTAAAAAAGTACACAGCTTATACAAATCACTGCCGATGGTGGCGTAGATAACAGCGTTAGCCTGGCATTGGTGTTGGAGGAAAACGGAAGACTTGGAGAGAACAAACCTGTGTCTTACTTACAACACCGATACCCTTATAATGTGGGTTTTGCCTTGTACTTTTGGCCTTTGGCTATATTCATTCTGGCAATAAGACTAATTTTGCAGTTTACCACCCATATGGATGTTATCCAATTATCATAACATTCTGTGTATTTTACTGAACATTAATAGTGGTCTAAAACAGTTGATGATAAGAAGTGTAAGTTACACGAGTTACACATGTATTATTATTTCGAATACAGCTCTGGTTCAATACGGAATGCGGCAAGAGTGATTCACTTTATGTATTTATAGAGAGAGGACAATGTAGTTTATAACTTGTTTCCCTTGAAGCCCTTTTATAAAAACACATTCCACAATACAAGTATATACACAAACAATATAAATACACAATACAATGACATGCAAATGATATCGCTATTACGTTTCTTTACAATTAGTAATATAACAAATGTATAACTAATGTTGCATTATAAAATAACACAATCAATTTCCAAATTAAACTTTCCTAAATTAGAGTAATTTGAAGACACTGTTGTCGTAACATTTAAGTTATTATGGCATATGCATTTCAAAGTATGTTTTAAACGACTTTCGTAGTCACTAACGTGTAAAAACACTAACAAAGGCAACTAGTGTGTATACAAATCTAGTATATATACTTAATGTCAATATACATTATTTACAGCCGAGTTTAAACATATAATGATAATGTAATGTGAAACAGTTGCTCGCTAAAATGTCCTCGGATATGCACATGATGTTTACATCATTGGCGGAGCGTATTGACAAACTAGAAGAGGGGTTAGAACAACGTATATCCTCAAAAGTGGCACAGCTCCTGGATAAAAGGGTTAATGTAGAGATTGGTCGCATTAATAAAGATATAGATACGCGACTGGACACTTTCAAGGAGACATTGCGTGAAGATTTGGCTGACAGTCTGGAAGAAATAACCACTACAGTCAATAACATCACGAATGCACCGCCAAGTTCTAGTAACTTATCGGACATATCTTTAAATGTGGTGATACGCAACTTACCAGAAAGTGCCAACGATAACCTAGAGAATAAGGTGAACACTCTGCTTCACAAATATCTTAATGTCAAAGATGTTACTGTACGTGGTGCCGTTCGGAAGTCTTCTGACGCATCTAACAAACCTGGAGTTGTCATCGCTTCATTAAAATCGACAAATGACAAAAAAAGATCATGTTAGCTAAGTCAAATTTGAAGAAAGACAGAGTGCATTCCAATGTTTTCATTAATCATGATCAATCTCGAGAGGAACGTTCTATGGCTAATAATTTGCGAACCATTATTGGTGCAATGAACAGCGGAGACACTGATTTGTACGTTCGTGGCACACGTGTTATAAGTTCTAGACAACAACGTGAAAGCAGCACCAACCACAATACCCAGGGACGTGGTACCTCGCGTGGTGATAACATTCAGTCTGACAATGCCCGCGGTACAGGTCAGATTATATCTACAGATCGTTCAAATACCGCCAGTGCGAATGATCGAGGGCGTAACCAGCGACGTGGTGGGCGAGGAGGTGGCGATTACAACGGTAGACGTGGGGGCTTTCGTGGTCGAAACTAGATTCTTGCCAGGTTTTGAAACGTTCGAGGTTGGAACTCTAATACAGAAAGTGACAATTTTAATCTTCGATAATCATGTGTGAAGCATTTGGATCTTGACATTATCGGTATTGCTGAGACGCATCTCACAGGCAATTCTATTCTAGAAGCTGAGGGTTACAGGTGGTTTGGGAACAATCGGACGAATCTACACGTACGAGCCAAAACCGGATCAGGTGGAGTGGGATTTCACATTCGTGAGGAACTTCTGGACTGTTTTGATAAACATATATTAGATGACTCCATAGAAGGAATACTTTGGCTTAAACTAATGCATAAATTTGAATATGTTGTCTTTTTCCCATGTGTTTGTTATATTCCACCAGAGAACTCTTGTCGAAATGTAGATGCCCACATCTTCTTTGACAGTTTATTATCAGATATTTATAAATATCAAAATGAAGGACTAATCTACTTATGTGGCGATGTTAACAGTCGTTGGGGTAATACTGTTGATTTTATATCTGGTGTTGATAATATATGTGAACGGGATGTCGTTGATTTTAAAAGTAATGCTTACGGTGATATGCTGATTGATTTTTTAATTAACGTTAATATGTGTATGCTGAACGGTCGAAACTTTCTGTGCAACGATTTTACTTCCATATCTGTTAAAGGGTGTTCTGTAGTGGATTATTGTTTAGTTAGTCATGAACAACTATCAGATTTCAGTGAATTTTCAGTTATACGGGCAGTTGACCTTATAAACAAGGCTTGTCTTATAAGTGATATAGCTCCGTCCGGCTTTACTGATCATTCTGTTCTTACTTGGACTATTAAACTTTCATTATTTAAGAATTATAGTGAGTTAGAATCCGAGAAATTGCATTGTTATGATAAGTTTAATGTTGATTCTATTCCGAATGCATTTTTATGTGATGGCGAGATTTTAGCCTTAGTAATCACAACTATTGCAGGCTTGGAATGTAGCTTCCGTACACAGGGTGATATGGACGTAGCCTATAATGGGTGGTGTGACCTTGTTAAGAAAGAAATGTATGAAAAGCTACATTACAAGTCTGTAAAGTGCGGAATGAGTAACAAGCGCAGGAGAACAGGAAAGCCGTGGTGGAGTGAACCACTGTCTCAATTATGGAATAATGTTTGTACCTTAGAACGTAAATGGTTACAGTCGTCTTCTTCGTCTAACAAGGTTAAGTTTAAGTCTGACTATTATTTAGCAAGAAAGACATTTGACAGGCAAGTTCAACGATCAAAACGTCTATTTTGGTATAAAATGCAAAATGATATTCTTGAGGAGGTTAACAATAACCAAACCCAATTTTGGAAGTCAATAGGAAAGATTGGAGTGTGGCAAACTAAAAAACATGTTATACCAATGGAGGTCCTCTTGGATGACGGTAGCTTGTCAACGGCTGTGAAGGATGTTCTTTTAAAATGGGAACGTGATTTTGATCATCTTTTAAACTTGAACTCGGTTGTTAATGGTGTATTTGAGTTAAATGTCGATGGGAATAATAATGTTTTTTGGATAGTAATATTTCATTATTATTAGAAGTGAAGAAAGCTATGAATAATGCTAAGAGAGGTAAAGCTTTTGGCGTTGATTTAATAACGATTGATGTGTTAAAAACGATACATCTGTATTATTTCTGCATGCCTTATTTAATGCCTGCTTTGAAACCGGTACACTTCCTACAATTTGGGGTAAAAGTATTATTAATCCTATTCCGAAGACAATCTCCGCTGATCCAAGAGACCCCCTATCTTACAGGGGAATAACATTAGCTTCGTCTATGTATAAACTTTACAGTTCAGTGTTGAATAATAGACTTTCTATGTGGTCTAAAGTTGATAATAAAATTGTCGATGAGCAAAACGGTTTTAGAAAAAATCGCAGCACAGTAGATCATATTGCCTCATTAACAAATATTATAGAAACTAGAAAAAAGTTTAAGTTATCAACATTTTGTTCTTTTATAGATTTTCATAAAGCATATGATTTTGTCAACAGAGAAAGACTTTGGAAGAGACTTCAGGATAGTGGCGTTTCTAGTAAAATGTTGATAGCAGTTAAGTTTTTATATACGTCTGTATCATCATGTGTAAGAGTGAACACCTTTTCAACCGATTGGTTCAACGTTAATGCTGGTTTAAGGCAAGGCTGTCCGCTGTCTCCTATAATTTTTAACTTGTTTATTAATGATTTGGCATTAAAAATCAAATCACTGGGAATAGGTATAGAACTTGATGACGGTGAAAATGTGTGTATATTATCATACGCTGATGATATTGTCCTAATTGTCGATAGTGAGCACGATCTTCAATTTATGTTGCATGAACTTCATAACTGGTGTGATAGTAATAGAATGTCTATAAATAATAATAAAAGTAATGTTGTTCACTTTAGGCCAAAATCTGTGCAAAGAACAAAATGTATTTTTATGTGTGGACCTAATACTTTGATACCATTGACTGATATGTTTATCTTGGTCTAACTCTGACTGAATATTTGGATTATTCCATTACTGCTAAACTCGTTTCTCAAAGTGCTAGTAGAGCTTTAGGTTTGCTTATAGCTAAATATAAAAGTATGGGTGGTATGCCCTATGATGTTTATCCAAAACTGTATGATTCTCTTGTCTGGCCTGTTATTTCATATGGAGCTTCTATACGGGGAAATAAATCATTCTCTTGTATAAATGCTATACAACATAGAGCCATGAGGTTTTACTTAGGAGTAGGCAAATACACTCCAGTGGCCGCGTTATTGGGTGATATGGATTGGATACCTCCTTGTATTAGACAATGGAAAAATGTGTGTAACCATTGGAGTCGTAATGTAAATCTTAAAAATACAAGGATAAATAAATGTATTTTTGTTTGGGCTTATTATCAAGCTAACCGAAATTTTAAATATTTGTTCCACTCTGTTGTTG